>APFE030460546.1:0-30736 GCA_000404065.3 Pinus taeda
AACAAAAATGACCCCATTTATGGCACTTTATGGGTATTAGCCACCATCCATCACATCATATTTAAGAGAAAAATTCTAAGGTTCAAGCAGTGGAACATCACATCGAACATCAACAACAAGTCCTCCAACTCTTAAAGGATAACCTCGTGTTGGCACAAAATAGAATGAAACAACAGGCAGATCAACATCGCAGCGAAAGAAGTTTTGATGTAGGTGATTGGGTATTCCTACGGCTACAACCATATAAGCAAATGTCCTCAAGCAAGCTAAGAAGGATAATAAATTATCACCAAAGTATTATGGTCCGTACAAGGTGTTGCAAAAGATTGGTACTATGGCATACAAATTGGAGCTTCCTGCAGCTTTTCGATTGCACCCAGTTTTCCATGTTTCATGTTTAAAGAAGGTTATAGGCGACAAGCTCCCAGTTCAAACAATATTGCCAGAACTTGACGAGGAAGGAAAAATTATATTGGAACCGGAAGCAGTCATAGAAACAAGATCTCGATAGCTATGAAATCGATCAATTTCGGAGTATCTTATCAAGTGGAAGAACTTATCTGCGGAAGATTCCACATGGGAGGATGAGAATTTTATACAGAAGTATCCAGAACTACTCAAGTGTTGAGGACAACACTTTTTTTGAAGGAGAGGGGCATGTTGGGTCCCTATAATACTAGTGATTACCCCATTACTATTGTAGTTGTACCCCTATTAATATTGTTGTGCCCCTATTATCCCCATATTGTTATTACTGTGCCCCATAGAATCCCTCTATTGTTATTTTTGTGGCTTTATATTATTATTGTTAGGTCGGCTAGGTTACATTGTGACTCCTTAGACTCCTAATATAGAAAGGAGGTTTTGTCATTTGAATCATCCAAGAATTGTTCATTTATGTAATGTAAAGGAGGTTTCCCCCTCGAAGAGGCTGAATTCTAAGGCGTTGATCTATCTTTTCTATCTTTTCTTGAGCTGGTTCCATAACAGACGCTCCTTCTTTATCCTCACCTGAGTTTTCTAAAGAATTTTTTCTATATACTTTTTCTTTTGAACAGACATATGCAATAGATTTAACCCAACCAAGTCAAGAACAAATTGAAGCTCCCAGTGGCTTCTTTATTTCTAATCTACAAGGAGCAAAGTTAAACTATTCATAAGTGGAAAAGCAATCTTTTGCAGTGTTTAAGTCAATAAAAAACTTCAGACCTTTTCTCTTGAAATCACATACAAAAGTGATTGTTCCTTTCCCAACAGTTAGAAAATTTCTTAGAGAGAGGATTAGGGGAAAAGGGAGCTAATTGGGATACAACCTTGCAAGAGTATGACCTAGAAATAAATCTAGATAAAATGGTTAGAGGTCAATCTTTTTGCAGGTTGATAACTGGAGCTTTTGATGATCCAACTAAAGAGGACTCACGTAACAATGTCCAATTTTCATAGGTATGTCCTGTTGATACTGAATCTCAGTATGTTGATTTAATTTTTTATTTGAAAAATGGTTATTATCCAATAGAATTCAATTACAATAGAAAAAGAGATTTGAGGCTTAAGGCCAACCAATACCAACTTGTTAATAATGTCTTTTTTAGAAGAAACTATGATTATGTCTTATTAAGATGTTTAGAGAAACCTGAAGTAGAAATAGTGTTGCAAGAGTTACATGATAGACTAGAAAGTGGACACTATAGTGGGGACACTACTACTGATAAAATTATTCATGTTGGTTACTATTGGCCAAATCTATTCGAGGATACCCATGCTTATGTTAGAAAATGAAAAGTATGCTAAACAACTTCAGGGAAAGAAAAGAAGCCAACCTTGTCTTTGCAGCCAATTAATATTGAACAACCTTTTGAACAATGGAGACTGGATATTATAGGTGAGATCATACTAGACTCTTCTAAACAACATAAATATATTTTAACTACTACATATTATTTCACCAAGTGGGTGGAAGCAATTCCCTTGAAGGTGGTCAATTATGAAATTGTTATTGATTTTATCGATCAACATATAATTATTAGGTTTGGCCTTCCTTGTGCCCTCATGTTCGACAATGCAAATTTTTTGGAAATTCTATTAATGATTTTGCACTCAAGCAAGGTTTTAAAGTCAAATATTCTACAAATTACTATCCTCAGGGAAATGGATTGGCAGAATCCACCAATAAAAACCTCAAAAGAATCATTAAGAGAAATGCTAATGAAAACCAAAAGAACTTGCATAAGGCTCTAGTTTTTTCTCTATGGGCTCACAAAATTACTCATAAATATTCTTTAGGCACTTCTCCATATAATTTGGTGTATGGAAAAGAAGTTATCTTACCTCCTAATCTAGCTTTTCCTTCACTAGCCCTAGTGTAATCTATAGAGGAACAATCATGCTCTTCTTTACAATTAAGAATGGCTCAAATCCTAAAACTAGAAAAATAAACGAGAAAAGGCAAAGAAACTCATACTCAACGTCGACAAATGATCAAGTCTTTGTTTGACGTGAATTCAGTAAGTAATAAAGTTTTTGAAATCGGTGACTTAGTTTTGAAATGGGATAAGGCCCGTGAAGAAAAAGGAAAACAAACAAGTTCCAAAAACTTTGGCTTGGCCCATTTCAGATAATTGAAAAGCTAGGCCTATCAACTTTTATCCTCCAATATTTACAGGGTAGGAGATATTCTCTTCTCGTAAATGGGCTAGGTTTAAAGAAATATTTTTCTTGGGAATGCATATTCTACTATAAATATGTAAATAATCATATGTATTTATAACTTTATGTTATTTATGCTGAGTAATATTCTTTTGACTTTGTATTGGGTTCTCTCATCATGAATATGGAGTTTTATTAATTAAAGGAGAAATTATTTAGAAACAAATTATAGCATTGCAGTTTAGTATTGCATCCATTATAATCTCTAATTTTTATCTCTATTAGCTTGTAAATTTTTCATGACTTGAAACATTAAAATATCTTGTTATCCTTTGATCTATCATGTATAATTTCTTTTAAAAAATAAAGACTATCTTGAAGTTTTAGCACCTTATGACTTTAATTGTCATCCAAAACTCTTAAGGAGTGATATTTCCTCCCCATCCATTGATTTTACATTTTTAGAGTGTAATTCAAAAATATTTAAACTTGAAAGATAAGGGGTCTCATTATGAGCCAAATTACCATGATCATGGGGAACTAATGATGTTGATATTATCACAACTGGTCACCTAGATAGGATAATGGCTTATAGCTGCATAATTGTAAAACAAGAGTTCTCATCATGATCCGACTTGTTCAATATCATTATATCTTGTGAATGACATTATCAACATCTCGCCACCAAAACAGGAAAATGTCTTTCAAGAAAATAAAAGAAAAGTTAAAAAAAATAAAAATACCAATACCTCTAAAATTTATTATAGTGGAAGGGATACTGGTACTATTCATTTAAATGGTAACCCTGTTGAGGCTATGGATGCTTGCTGGCAACAATAGCTCTACCAGTGAAAAATAAGTCTATCTTAAATGCTAAACTTCTATAGTTCTTTGTTTTATCATTACAATTGATAAAATGACTGACAAAGATAATAAAGGTTATTATCAATAAAAATTTATGAAGTTTACAAAATAATGAGTTATGTATTATTTACAGTAATCTCAATCAAGCTAAATCTCAAACATTTTGAACTTTCTAAGTCTTTCTCTTTAATTATTAAAATTTCATTTATTTTTACAAAGATAACTATTTCACCCAGTACGTCGCCAATTGTTGTAGCATTCAACAACCCCCCCATTTATTTATACGTAGTTATTCATAAAAAATGGGGACCCTTCATTTCTTTTAATAAAATTCACCAAATTTCAATTAAAGTTGGGACATTTTTTAATTAGTTATAAAAATTGATGGGCTTGAAGGCTTCCCTTTTTCAAAACCTATATATCAGAGCTGCACCTTTTAAATATTAAGATAAACGTAAATATAGATAAGTCCCCACTCATAAAGTGAAAGCTTCATCAGAAGACTCATATTGGAACTCTATTATATTGTAACTTCCCTTTTGAGAAAGTTACAGTAAAACACATCTCCAATATGACTTCCCCGATGACTGCTTTATTAATACAATCACATTAAAGGGGGATTTGAAAAAGGGTAATTACAAGTCTCGCGCACCTTTATATAAATGAATATAATAATCCTTTGGACCCACAGCCATCATTTATTTTATCGGCGCTTGCATTATCGTAAGTTTTATTATGTGACATCTCTGATTCCCTTCAACTCTGATATCCCTCACCTCCGTACCTCTGATATTTCCGTTAAAGTTCTCTATCAGAACTTTCATATCATAAGCTTTTTCCTAAAACCCCCGATACAATTCCTCAGATATGCCACCACTTATATGACTTCTCCGATATTTCTTTGCGCCTTTTTCATCGAAGAATTTTGTCTAATATCTATCATGACCGTTATTTTATTGGAATCCTTATATATCGAAAGTTCAAATTATCGTAACTTTCCAATGCAGCTCTCTCATTTATATCTCCAATATTAAACCTTCGATATGTTGATTTGGAAATCCCACATGATTTCACGCTCACGCACTTAATTTTTGAGAGTGGAGATTTATTGTTTTCAAAATTATAAACGCTTTCATTCATTTCACTTGGATTTGATGAAGATTTATTTTAAAGAATAGATTTTTGTTGTGAAGTTTCATAATTTGCGCTAAGTCCTCTTTGACTAAAAGCTTTTTCTCATCCCTATGTTTTTTGCTACAGGTTAGCCCTGATCTCTGTAACATTGAAGAAATGTTGAAAATAGGGAAAGGAAAGAAGAAAACTATAGCGCAACAACAATCTACCACTCCTCCAACTGAAAGAATTGAAGACAAGAATGTTAATCTATTGTTATTCTCAAATACAGTCTATTCTAAAGACTCTGGACAATCCTCATGGGAATCAATATATAAAATATTTGAGGATGAAGGGCCCGGGGTTACCCAAAGGAAAATAATTGCTGATAATTCTACTCCAATCTCAAACACAACCTACAACGATGTGGCAAATTCTTTCTTGCACAGGGTTGTTGCCAAACATAAAATTCTCCCCTATACTGATTTGGTTTGGTGGGTAGTAGTTAATTTGAGAATTTCGAATAGCAAAATTCTTACGAGTACGAAAACAATCGTCGGATCTTTTGTCGGCAAAGACTTGAGGAGGATGTATCATTTTCCCGAGGCACAGTGTAAATATGATAAGAAATATGTTGAAGCATTTATGAAAGAACATGAAAATGCATCACAGCTAATTAAACAAGGGAGAAGGGATCCAAACAAGCATAAGCAAGAGGAAAATGGTAAGTATTATGTAGATTCCCTTGTTGGTCCCTATTCTCATGTATCAGCTATGATATGTAGCCTTTATGCTCAGCCTAATACACATAAATTTTGTTGACCAATGGGTGTCACTTATTGATGGGGACTCATAGGGTTATATTTTTTATTGGGCTACTATACTCTGAGATAATTTAGCTTCACATATCTTATCCTTTAGGAGTAAGCACAAAGTCTTTGAAAACGTAATCCCACCTTTCTACATGACTGCTTATATCATGGATGCCTTGTGTTTTACCATGGATTTTTTTATCTATGGGTTAGAAGTGGACTCTAGAAGACCCAAACACTATTTATATATATCATGATATTCTTTGGGATTCCAAATACCTACCATATTTCTATAAAATTTGTCATGGGGTAATGTTACCAATATATCAAATTATCTTTGATAAAAAGGCTCCCAAGATGTCCCCAGAAGCTAAAATTCACCTGCTTCAAGTAGGAAATTGGTTCAGTGAAGAGTCATTCACCTATATCAAAGCTTATGAGATTCTTGCTAGTCCTCAGGTGTTACCTCTATTCATTCCTGATAAAATTCTTGCCAAAGAGATAGCCTATCAAACCATAGGAAACAATATTTCTAAAGTTTTGAAAGAATGTAATAAAAGATGTGGCCTGTCTTTCCAGTCCAATTTGGTATATATGCATTAGATAAATATAAGCATGCAGTGATTGAAATAATTCCATTCAATATCTTGGTTTTCCTACAGTACCTAATAGACAATATGATCCTCATCAAATTGTCAAAAATATTACAATCTTCCCATGAACCTAACAAGTTTGATGATTTGTTTGAGGGAGGTTCTTCTTATTCAATGGTTATGCACAAAGTAGAGCAACAATCTATCCAGAGGAAATGATTCAGTTCACTTAGTACAGGGTCTCTAGGCTGACAAAGCTTCCAATCAATTCATTGCAAATTCCTCAGGAGAGGATTTTTCTTGATGATGTTGTAAATGTTGGTTCTCCTTAATCTGCTTGTGCTTCTCAATCAAGAGAAATAATTGCCTCTTCTTTTATCTAAGCAGAGCATTTTGTATCTGATGTTAGATTGGAAGAAATTTGGAATATAATCAATCTCTCAATGCTAAAGCTAATGAATCTCAAGTTGTTAAGCATCCTCCACAAGAGAAAGTTCAAGACACTTCTAAGAGCCCTAAATAGACTTCAATAACAACAAAGGCTCCTGAGAGGCCTTTAGAGGATAAAGATGTTGAAATCATACTAGATTTCCCATCTTTTGAGGTTGTTTTGAGAATAGAATAAATTCCTCCACTGGAAAGGATCCCTTGAAACTCCTACAAGGGAAATGGGTAGGCTTACCCAATTTATAGGTGCCTACACTTCAGCTACTATGTGTTGAAAATGGCAACAAGAAATGCTAAAAATAGAAGTTCTATAAATAGCAGTTCGGGTATCAGTGTTGGACATAGCAACAAGGAATGAAAAATGGAAATGCTAAAAATAGCATTTCGGGTTAGATTCCAATTTTAGTTAGTCCTTGAACTAAAATTGAGAAGTAAAATTCGAATTTGATCTTAGCAGCTGTTTGTAAAATAATTAATTAATTTGTCTTGAGTTAATTAGTTGTAGAAAATCAAACATGAAGTCTATGTGAAGACATGCAACGGTTTCTCCATTGATTGAGGAATTTATCCATCAGTTAAAGAGATAAGAATGAGTTGTAATTAGTTGGCTCAGTTAACTAAGTCAAGTCCTATTAGATTAGTTCAAATAGTTTGTTGAGCTAATTGTGAGTTCAGTCAGTTAATGCATGCATGCATGTAACTGCTGCACTTCAGATACCTGAATACTCTCCCATAAATAACTCATGCATGTCAGTTCATTCAGAGACCCAGTTGAGATCAAAGGAAGGGACAGTGTACTATCAGTTGGAGGATTTTTCCTATATAGGAAACTCATCCATGCAGAAGGAATTATCTCCTTCAAGATTGTGCAGTTAGATCAGAGGTTAGTGAGTGTGTGAAGAGGCCAATTCACATAGGTGGAAGCACTGGACCCCAAGGAAAACTGCCCAAGGAAATAGGAGGCTTGGAGGGCAGAGGAGAAGGTTTGGAGAAGCCTTTGACTCTCTATGAGCAGCAGTTGGATTGCAGAGAGAGCATGATAGCTTGTGAGCTGATTCTTTTTGTAATTTGAACATATTTCCACTTGTATGATAATACAGAGAGTGGGGTTTTAGGCTGAGGCTTTCCTAGGGTTATTCTTCTATGTTCATGTGTGATTGATTTCTCATTCTTAGTTATATGCATTCTATTTTATCTTGCTCATATTCAATTAAGCTTCCGCAATGTTTATTGTAGAAGTAGATCTTATATTTTGCTTTAGTATATTGCATAATCTGTTGATCTACAATAGGAATTTCTACATGGTATCAGAGCAAAGGTGATCAAATCAAAGAACAGTATACAAGAAGGGAGAAGTTCGAAGTTTCAAGTTCCTGAATATAGAAATCGAGTTCTTATCACATCTCAATTTCACCAATGGCGTTCAACGGTTTAAGACTCGATTATGCCCTTGATGGCAGCTCGAATTATATAGCCTGGAAGGATCACATGGAAGCAGTATTAGAGGATAAAAGTCTAAAGGACTTCATTGATCAAGAAGTCCCCAAGCCGACTGATGCTACAAAATTAGCGGAATGGAAGAAATGTGTGGCTAGAGCAAGGGGAATCCTCCTGGAGGGAGTTTGAGACCACATTGTCTCTAGCCTCCATAGGAAGGAGACACCGTTTTCAATGTGGAAAACATTAAAAGATATATATCATAACAACAGCGATCATAGGAAGCTGGCAGTGAAAGACAAGCTTCGGAAAAGCAAGTGTGAAAAGTGAGACACGATCTCTACATATCTGAACAAGCTCACTACTTGCAAGGATGAGCTTAGAAGTGTAGGGATCACGATAATCGATGATGACATGGTGAGTCTTGCACTCCTCGTTCTTCCTAAGAGTTGGCATAGCTACCAAGACTTAGTAATGGAAGACAGAAAAATGCTAGATTGGGAATGACTTTGGTCAGATCCGATGCAGGAGGAGATAGGAAGAAGCACCAGAGAAGGTTCTTCATCCAAGGAGGATGAAGAAAATTACACCTTAGAGAGTAAGGCGAAGAAAGGGAAGGAGAAGGATTCTCATCCCAAATCGAGTTCTTCCCATGGTGGGAAGAAGTTTGACAAATCGAAAGTGTGATGCTTTCGTTGTCATGAGGTGGGCCATTTTGCTACAAATTGTCCACTAAAGAAATCCAAGATGGGATCTAAGGAAGGATCTGAAGGTCTGGCATTGACCTCATATTTTGATTTGGATTTCACCCTCTTCGCATGCATGGTTTCATCCATGGTTGGATGTGGTTGGTTTCTTGACAGTGGAGCTTCTTTCCACATGACCGGTGACAAGAGTTTGTTCAGTACCTTGCAGGAGAAAGATCTCCAGATACTCATAGTAATGGGTAATGAAGAAAATATAGTGTCTCAGGTGTAGGCATGGTTGTTTTCGAGAGGGAGCATGGAGCTCGCATTACCTTGACCGATGTCAAGTATGTACTAAGACTGAGGAAAAATTTGGTGTCGATCATAATGCTGGAAGACAGAGGCTGTGATGTAGTCTTCGGTAAGGGAAAGGTTTTCCTTTGACACATCACCATGAGACAGGTGAAGCAGATTCGTTCACGAGTCAAGACCTGTATGCTCTTGAGGTTCAAGATGCATGCAAAGCCTTAAGGAACAAGGCATCTGATGGAGACTTGGTGGTTGAGAGGGAGAGTAAATTACCTCTCAACATGCAGCTCCAAAAGAAGTCTCAGACAATTGTGGAGGAGCCATGATTGGTAAAGCAACTTCAAGAGATTGTGGAGCAGCCACAACTAGAGAAGCCGAGAGGAGATCGAGTGGAGGCATCCACTCATAAAGAGACCTCCAGTGGGGAGAAATTTTGAGCCAAGTGGGTAGAGGGATCACATGCATCCATACCTCCAGGTCGAAGGTGGGGCGATGTGGAGTGATAGTCCCAAGTAGGCTAGAATAGGGGCAGGATCATTGAGGTACCTAACCTCTTTGATTAAACCTTGCTATGAGAGCCCCAATGAGGAGTAGCAGGACTGGTTGAGTGGGTAGAGACAAATGAGGATGGAGCAACAGAGAGAGCTACAGTGCAGGAATCCCAAGATAGTGCAGAGCTAGCAGGCTACAACAATGTGAGAGGCACAGGAGTGTTGCACTAGTGCAGGATGGCACAGAGAGGTGTGCAACGGTGTGATATGCATGGAGTGTTGTAGTAGCTCAGAGGTAATAGAGTGAGTACTTGTCAATGGCAGAGGGAGCTTCAACATCAAATAATGTTTCTAGCCCAAAAAGGAGGTCAGTTTGGAGATTTTTTTTTTCTAGAGTTGCTGGAGCAACAACATGTGGGAGAAGTGTTGCATGCAGAACATTCCAAAGGTTCACGATCAGGTTCGAGTTGAATTCCTTTCTTGTTGAGAGGGAGTGTTGAAAATGGCAACAAGAAATTCTAAAATAGAAGTGCTAAAAACAGCACTGCTGTAAATAGCAGTTAGGGTACCAGTGTTGGACATAGTAACAAGGAATGAAAAATGGAAGTGCTAAAAAATGCATTGCTATAAATAGCATTTCGGGTTAGATTCCAATTTTAGTTAGTCCCTGAACGAAAATTGAGAAGTCAAATTCGAATTTGATCTTAGCAATTGTTTCTAAAATAATTAATTAATTCATCTTGAGTTAATTAGTTGTAGAAAATCAAACATGAAGTCTATGTGAAGACATGCAATTGTTTCTCCATTGATTGAGGAATTTATCCATCAGTTAAAGAGATAAGGATGAGTTTTAACTAGTTGGCTCAATTAACTGAGTCAAGTCCAGTTAGATTAGTTCAAATAGTTTGTTGAACTAATTGTGAGTTCAATTAGTTAATGCATGCATGCATGTAACTGTTGCACTTCAGATAACTGAATATTCTCTTATAAATAACTCACGCATGTCAATTCAGTTAGAGACCTAGTTGAGATCAAAGGAAGGGACAGTGTACTATCAGCTGGAGGATTTTTCCTATATAGGAAACTCATCCATGCAGAAGGCATTATCTCCTTCGAGATTGTGCAGTTAGATCAAAGGTTAGTGAGTGTGTGAAGAGGCCAATTCACAGAGGTGGAAGCACTAGACCCCAAGGAAAACTGTGCAAGGAAATAGGAGGCTTGGAGAGCAAAGGAGAAGATTTGGAGAAGCCTTTGACTATCTATGAGCAGCAGTTGGATTGCAGAGAGAGTAGGATAGCTTGTGAGCTAATTCTTTTTGTAATCTGAACATATTTCCAATTGTATGATAATACAAAGATTGGGGTTTTAGGCTAAGACTTTCCCGGGGTTATTCTTCTGTGTTCATGTGCGATTGATTTCTCATTCTTAGTTATATGTGTTCTATTTGATCTTGCTCATATTTGATTAAGCTTCCACAAAGTTTGTTGTAGAAGTAGATCTTGTATTTTTCTTTAGTATATTGCATAATCTGTTGATCTACAGTGGGAATTTCTACACTATGGACAAAGATACATAGGTGCAACAATTTCTTAAGGAGAAGGAAGAAAGGATCTCTCGGTTAGAACAGAGCATGGAAACTGAAAAGAATAAGATCACAGAACATTGGCAGGGCCAAGTCACAAAGCTTCGAAACAAGTTTAATTCTCTCAGAGTCTAGTATGATGTTGATTTACAGGCCTGAGACTCTCAAATACAAGAGCTACAAACAAGGATTGAACATCTGAGTGTCAACCCAGAATTAACTGAGTTTAGAAGCAGGCTAAAGAATTGAACACAATTTTGGCTCAACAGAAGATTGTATTTTTTCAAAAGTTAGCCATCATTCATGATTATTTAAGGATAACTAGCTCCCTAGTTGACCAATTATCTTATATGAAAAATTATTTTGAAGATACAGAAGAGTAAATTGTTAGTTTCTTGACATGGCAAGAAAGTGCAGAGAGAATGTTTTCCAATATTCCCAATATTAAATAACCCCATAAAGAGAGTATCTTTAGAGAGTGGGAAATTCGTATTAAGCAGGAAGAAGAAACAATTTATCATGCAAGGGATATTTCAAATAATATTATGAAGCAGTCAATGACAATTTGTTTCAAGCTAATCTCATATCAAGTTGCCCTAAAGGAGAATTACCCAATATTAAACTTCTTACTATGGTAATAATACTCCAAGAATCAAATCGAGATCATTAATCAGCTGACCAAAACCAACATGGAGAGTCATTAGCAGTTTTTGGTCAAACCTCATAGTGAGTGGCTTATGCTCTGATCTTTATCAAATACCACCATACAAATGTTGTCAATGTTGAGGGATGCAATATTCACTAGCCAGATGTGAATATAGCCCAAGTATCCACTCACGTTAAAGAATATGGTTGATATCTATGAGTTGCAATAGTGAATCAGAGGACATTCATCCTCCCAATCTTAGATTATATATTGTAACATATTCTAAATATTTCCTGTTTGGTTCATTTTATTTACTTTTGGTGAAACCGCCTAAGGTTGTTTTTGTGTTTTCTATTTTTTTATTTTATCATGAAACTATAAATCCCATCTCTTGGATATGAGAAAGGGGTTCTAAAATTTTTGAAAGAAGGCTTAAGTTGCACTATTGTAACTTCAGGTTTTCCTTAATATAAAGCTGAACCATCACCATTTTTATCATGAGCTGAGCAACGATATATCAGGTACTATTATCCTTTTGTTATCTTTTTGCTTAGACTAGAATGGAAATTGTATTTTTTTCATAATATATGTGTTGAAGCAATCATTTATTGTCACTATTGGCTTGCTTGATTGAATTTATAGACTATATGTATGAACAATGAGATCTCAATATATGTGTAACAAATTAATAAATAATTTAATTAAATTAGTTATATTTATCTACATTAACTTCATAGTTGTCGGATGATCTATATTGTCATGTCAATTATGAAATCAGTATAATCACATATATCAATAGCATTCCAGGATACATAATAAGTCTATTAATATTTATTTCAGTTTTTTCTATATTAGAGTAGTATACTCTCATTTAATCCATTTCATATAATTTTATATAAAGGGAAATTGGTTCCATAATTCCATTCAGATCCATCATCCCAAATGGAAAAGGATTTTCTCTAAGGTCCCGACCAGGTGGTTTCCCCCAATGTTGATTAGGGAAACATTTAGGGGCTAATATTCACCCATGGGCTAATTTTCTATACTTTTTCCAAAAAAAAAGATTCTCTAATTTCCATTTTTTTTGTAAAATTGATTCACCCAAATTTTATAGAATGAAATTATTTTACCCTAAAAATCTCCAAAACATTATATATAAACTATATAAAAATATTATAAATTTGAATATTTTTACAAAAATACCTCCAAACATTTTATAGATTTCATATTATGGACTAGTGGGATTCACCAAGGTTCCTAAACTTTAAGATAAATTTCCATCCTTAAAATTTGCCCTGATGTTGATGTAGTCATTCCAAACCATCAACAAAACCTTTGATTTATAGTGTGCCAATGAAAGTTTGTAACTTACCTATTGATCCCCTAGTGGTTGATTCTGCCCAAAAGATTACTATTAAAGATTATGAAGTAACAACTTTTGTTGTCCTACTACTACTTCAACAGTTTTGGCAAGAAATTTTGCTAAAAATAGAGAGGTACAATAACTGTAAAGAATAAAAAAAAAGGTAAACTTCTCAAGGAAGTTATTACACTAAGGAAAGAAAATGATAGGTTACATAGGAAAGTACAATGATTGAAAAAATGGTTACAAACTAGTAGATAGTCTTATGAGATTCATGAGAAGAAGGTTGCAGAAAAAATTGGAACTGATGGTGGGAAGGAAGTTTTTAAGGTCTAGAATTTTGAAACTCAAACTAATCTTTCACCTGTTTCCACTGAAGCGGAAGTTCAAATTCGGCATGCACTTGTTTTCCTAGAAGCAGAGACCTAGAATGATCTCATAACTATTCTTGTTCAAATAGGAGTAAAAAATGATGTTGTGCCTCCTAACACTCCATTGGTTGTAGATGTTGTAATAAAGGTGTTGAACAAAACCTTGGCAGAGCATAAAGAGATTATAACTAAAATCAGGGAGAAACAATGTGTCAAGGGGAATATCAAAAGTTGTTCCCACCATTTCAGGTGTTAACAATAATACAAAACAACACAAATGCAAAGATAAGAGCTCCTAGAAAGAAAATCCAAGTATTGTAGGAACGTCTTCATAAGGTCACAAAGCCAAAGGATGAACTTTATTATATTATTCTAGATATCCTCGTATGTAGATCTTTAGCATGTAATTCTTCTCTATTCCTAACAAAACAACATTTGATGCTTAGAAATAAGGCTATACAATGTATCCTGCCTTATGAATCCATTAGTGCTTTCGATTTCATCACTATTTTTCATCAGTAGGATGAGTAAACAAGCTATCTCTTATGTGAACTCTACATGAATAGCTTCCTTTTATCAGAACAATTAAATGAAAATATTGTCCTATTTGTTGGAGATGTTCAACTTCAAGATTTTATATCATTTTCATTGAATCAAATAAAGTGGAAAAAAGCTTATCATATGTTTCCGCAAAATAAACATAATTTTGATCTATGGGTTAGAGGTGAGAGAAAGAATACCTTTGCTACATTTCGCTGCTAGAATGCCTTTGTAGAGAATCCTAGTGTTGTTTCCTCACTTGAGTAGATTTCTGACATGGTATTAAACTTAGGACAGGAACGACTGGAAGATATCAAGAATGAGGCTATCTATGGAGCTAAATTAAGATGGCAAGCGTCATTTAGAGAAATTAAAAATAGGGAACCTTTTGGTCTATATAATTTTTAGCAAGTTATTTCCAAAGTACATTATTATGTTAATATTGTGTTAGAAGAATCAAATGGATGGGATGTTGATACAGGTGCCCTATGATTTGGTGTCCTCAACCTTACTATCAGTTGTGTTATCAATTTTCAGAGGCAAGTAAGTATGTGGACTTTTAGGAAATTAAAAATAGGAGTGGATTCATGCTCTGAGGAGAAGAACCCTATGGAGCCTGATCCTTAACTTCCATGCATGTTAATTATTTTTTTTCTTGAGGACACAAAATTTTTAGTTGAGGGGTGATGTTGGGCCTCACAATTGTCATGATTTCCTTATCCTATTCTTTATTTTTAATGATTATTTTCTCGCCTTTTCTCATATTTATGATGTATTAATTGGCATAATATAGGACTTAGAGGGAACTAGTTTAATTTTATTATTTTTTCTTCTACATGTGTTATTTTGATTATAGAAGAACAATAATTCGTGGTTGAATCTTCATTACAAATAGTTATTTTGCAACATATTAGGGGTAGATGATACTTGATGTTTTTTCTAATCTATCTGTGCTAAAATGAGGATAGTATGAGGTTGTTTCCAACTAATCATGGAATATCAAGCAAGGCTTATTCTTATTTAAGAAAATTTGTTAGGGACAATACCCTTGATTTTATTTTATGGATGATATTAAGTCTATTTGTAACTAAAATTGAGCATCTTGAGAATATTTAGATTCTCAAGATTACTCTTTGTTAAAATAATTTACTATTTTATCTCCCTTGATTGTAGCATAAATACATAAGGCTTTTGTCTTGAAAAATAGCTTTTTGTAAAATCTTCATGTATCAAATAGATTTGCTAAAAGTCGCTCACTATAATCATTTTCATAATATAATGCAAAGTTCTGAATAAAAAGTCTTCGTTCTTGAGAATTAATCTGTTGATCTAACCTTTAATACATGGGAGTCTGACTCCAGTAGTTTGGGCCCACTCCTCGACGAGGCACTATCTTCATTTGTGTTACTAATTTTACATTTTATTTCTTTCATCTATCGTTTATTTCATGTATCTACTATAATAGTTGTAAACCATATATTTCATTTGAGTAAAGATAATATCAATAGTTATAATATTGCTGATAATTCCTAATATATAGATGTTATTTCTTTAAAAAGGGATTTGAAATCGGTGTAAATTTACTGTTGTTTCTAGAGGTTATCTCTTAATTATTGGTGCTTTAATATTAGTGTTTTTTCCCCTCTCTCTATTTCTTCTTTCATGTTTCATGAATATGGTTTTGTAGTGTTGTTCCTTTAATCTTGCAGTTGTTGTTTCTTAATTAGAAATTTAGCATTCTACAGATTTTCTTGTTGCTTCCTATTTAGGAGTGATCATAACTCAATGCTTTTGAGTGGTTTTTAGAGAATACAACTTTCTTGAAAGATAGGTCTTATGAATGCATGCTTTAATATAGGAATTGATTCTTTTCATTCTAGTTATTTTTCTTTATGTTAAAGAATTAGTTAGCATTACTTTTAGAACCATTTCTTACATTTAATCACTAGACATCCTTGAAATAAATAGGTGAATCCTCGGGTTAATAATTTAATGTATGACAGTTAGTTTATATTTTAGAACAATTAATTGTCCCAACAACCTTCTCCCAATGGAACATTTTTCTTTCTATCCCTAGCAAAGATTGTTGTTCAATTATTTGAAGGACTGCAAGGGCATCAAACATTATTTTTTTTCATTGCAAAGACTACCATTATGATACAACCCAATACCTTTTCCAACAAACTACCCTTTACCTTGAATGATTTTCTTATTGTTTCTCCATTGTCCTTCCATGAATGATTCCTCCAAAATAATGTTGATGACCTTAATCAATTTCTACAACAAGTTCTTATGGATCAACTTTCCCTTCCATATTCAATTCTAGTTCTTTATTGGAAGTGTTGATGTTGTTCTGAAAATTTGTTGTATTTTTTAGGCATACATACATGCTACCTTTCTACAATAACTCCTTCCCAAAAACTTTTTCAAACAATGGTTATCCCATTTTATCGGAATTGCATTTCTCATAAACAATCCTTGATAAAATACATGTATCCATTATCCAATCATGAACAAAACCAAGTGATCTAACTTACGATGTTTCAATACATGGTGCCTATATCAACTGATCAATCTTATCTTCAAATAATACCTTCAAATTAGTCTTTTAACAAACCTGGTGGAGTTACAACAATATGTACATGGAGTTGCAACAGATTCAAAGACATCGACATTTCATGGAAACAACACTTCATATTTAGGTGATTTTTGGTGCTTTTGTTCATCGCCATATAATGTACTTATGTACCAAAAACCATAGAAAACCATTGCACAAATACTGAGATATAACAAATAAGTTTCTACAGGGATTTTAGCAAGTTTTTAAAGGCGTATCAACAAATTGTTATAGGTATAATGACAAACTTTGTTAACAAATTGCTCACAAAGTATAAATTTTATTTTGATGAAGCTTTGTGGGAATGTTTCTACATCATAATGCTTCACCACACTAAAAATTAACTCAATCTAATGCATGGATATCAATATATAAGGAAACTGGTTGTAGGTGATGTTTAATTCCTCAAAAATTATAAATCAGTTTTGGCCAAAAAATTTCATTCTTGTTGATGTCCTTAATGCTTTCTCCCACTATTGTTTATGACAATCTGATGCATGAATATCAAACTATAAACAAATTGGTTGTAGGTGGTGATGCATGATTTCTAAAAAATTATAAGTTTATTTTACTTAAAACTTTGTGTGTTTATTCATCTTACCATAGTGCTTCCATCATATGAATTTCATAGCCATCCGATCCATGGCTTTGGAGATATCCACAAATAAACTCCTGCATTTAAAAAAAAAAAAGTGTAAATAAAGGAAAAATTACCATAAGTCTTTTCCTTTTTCTTGGCATCTTGTTATTCTTATGCATGGAGAGGACTTAATATAAATAAGATGGGTTGCCATGTACAAATACAACGATTATTCCTTCTCCCCTATGCCTACAATTTTGCATATCCTCATGCAAACAAGGTAGAGTTGTCAACAAATCATCAATAATATCCAAAATAACAACATAGTTTTCATGATATTGTTGTTATGTCAATTGTATCTTGTGGGGATACCAAGACAAGTCATGAATAAAGTAAGTCTCTATAGGACACTATCCATAAGTGCGTTTGAAAACCTATTGTTGGGCTCAGGATCCCCCAAGGGAATTTTTGGGGCTTAGAGCCTAGATTTTGGTCAATTTTGTAATTCCAATGTAAAGACTCCGCATTTTGTGGGTGCGGAGCGTATAGTTTGTTAAGGATTCATAGGGTTGTTCGCCCTTAATTTTGATAATGTAATGTCAGTTATAGAAGATCTACCCATGGTCCGCAGACCATGGGATTCTATAAATAGAGCAAAGCTCTAAGTAGTTAAGGCAGCTAATCACATAATGTCTAAGGAAGAATGATGTATGCGAGATAGTTCTGAAGAGTAAAGTCTAGTTTTGGGTCGTAAGATAGGAAGAGGCTTTGCAGTTGAGTGCACAGAGTCCTAGTAGTCGGCAGCTGAGTGCACAGACCCCTGCAATTGAGTGCACAGGGCGAGTCGAGTCTATAAATAGTGGAAGTATTAATAAAGAGAAGTTTCTACCAATTCTGTGTCTTTATTTCCTATTTTATGCATTTGTTATATTGGGTATGAATTTCACTTTTAATGCTTATATGATGCGTGAATGTGTATAATTGTATTGGCTAAGTGAATGCAAGATAGAATATCTATTTACACGAAGATAATCAAGACCTATTAATAAGATAATTAAGGTACTTGGAGTAGTTTAGGAGATATCGTAGTTCGCTGCCTTAGCAGCGCGAAAGGACTTCAGCCCCTGGTTAGGGCTACGTGAAAGTCGATTATAAAAAATCATGAAGGTACTAAAGGGTAGAACTGTGTGTGAAGTGACCTACACGAAGGCAGGTTTAGTTAGACTAAACTTGACATCACATCCATCTCAAGGGTGCAGAAACCTGGTTCCAGCATCCCCCATACTACTTCAGGTGAGACTTCATTCCGCGCTCCGCGGGCTGATGCCGAAAGGGCCAGTAGTGTAGGGATCTGTTTGGCTAAATAACTATGAACCTGGGTCAGGCCCCCATAAGCCAACAAATGGTTCCGTTGTCAGGACCAAAATCTGCATGAGCGATGTGTGATGTCATATCACTGGAATCCAACTAAGAAAGAAATTGAAGTGTGGTTGGACAGAAGAATTCATGAGTTCGTGTAGCAGGAGAACAAAAACCCGCGACTATCAAAAGAAGAGTGGCTAGACAGCTACCTGTATACAGAGATACACGAAATCTTTTTCGCGTCCTTCCCTATTGAGCTATACGAGTGGATTGCAAAGCTAGTAGATAGCCAAGGAAGGTGGAAACTTGACAGTCCTATTGTGTGGACCCAAGAGCTAGTGCGGAGATTGGAAGCATTGGAGGATAAGATTGCACGTGCCGTCAATCATTGGCTCAATCATATTATAGTATGATTCATTACTGAATTTGTGGTTGACACCTCAGTCAGCTATAGCGAGGCAGAGCAACGCTTTCTCAAAGCACCGTGAGGTAAGTACATAAAGTCTTTGAATACTTGGATTAAAATGTTGTTGTTTGAAAAGCGGGTTATGCAGTTACCTTGATGTTCAGGGCTAGGTGAAGCGGAAAGGTTTGTAGGAACGAAAGAAATAAGGGTCCAGAAAATAGCCCCTTGATTTCACCTCCACGAGGAGACGAGGAAGAGCTCGCGAAATCTCTCTGAAAAGTGCTATTCAGCTGATAAGACAAAGAATTCTGCGAATACCACCTCCACCCACACCACCACCGACTTCACCTCCATCACCTCCATTGTCACCCGTACCACCTCTACCCCCACCATGGTTCAGTATGGCAAGCACAGTGAAGTTTCTTGTGTTCAAAGGCTTGGGAAAAGAAGATTTCAACTAATTTTGTTTTGTTGTAAGGGCTGCATGGGAAGCACAAGGTGTTACAGATGACCATATAAAGAAAGCAACACTGGTTAGTGCCCTTTAGGATTGCTCGCAGACCTAGTATGTTAAGTACTCCAACAATAACCCAAATGCGAGAGTCAAGGATATCCAAACAACACTAAATAGAGAATTCAACAAGCCTAAGTCTGAAGCGCAGTCGATCATTGGATTTAAAGAGATCACAATGCTACTAGATGAGACTCCTTAGGAGCTGGATCAGAGGCTGAAATGTACGATTTGCGAAGCAAATATGAATCTGACAAATGGACAACATCGCTAGTGGTTTGTAGCTTCGCTACTGCCACATTTAAGGAGTGCGCTATCACAACATAAGATAACGACTCAGGCAGAGGCCTTAGAGATTGCTATGACGTTACATGAGACCCCTGATGCAGGATCCTAACCTAGGAGTTCAGCAGATTCATGTGCAGCTAAAGAATCTGTGCCTTGAAATGCAGAGTTTGAAACAAGAAACAACGGTTCAACCAGAAGTGCACGAAGAAGTGTGGTGCATGAAATGCAAGAGTCAGGGTCATGACAAAGACCACTGCCTAGTTTTTACAAATTACCTCGTAGGAGGAGGATCGATGCCTCTAAGATCGGAGGCTCAAGCTGGACCTACCACAGTGCCTGCTTTATGGTGTGCGATCTATCAAATAGCTGGAAATCATGCCATGGACAATTATCACTTGTTACATAAGTATACACAAAATTTGCAATAGTTGTTCTACAACTTTTGCAGGTTGGTGGGGCATGACGAGCGTACCTGCAAAAGTTATGAGTTGATGATGGATAGAACCCCCACCTACAGGGTTCAGGATGAAACGTAGCCCCTTGACCAAAATGCAGGAATAGTGTGAACAAGATTTCAGGGGCGCGGACAAGGGCGAGGCAAAGGAAGACTTGGTAGAGGTCGCGAGTAGTTGATTTGCTACAATTGTGGAGGACCAAGACACTATGCCCACAATTGCACAAATCCAACGCACCTGTCGTGTAAGTATTGCATGTTGTTCGATCATGAGATAGAAGATTGTCCTACGCTAATAGCTAGGATACATGACAAAGGAGCGATACCACCTCCCCCAACTCAGAACATGCAGATGATGAGGTCTGAGCCGCGCGAGGAAGACCCAAATGTAAACATTGTGCTCCGAAGTGGAATTGCGATGGGAGACGACAAAGGAAAACAGCCAGAAGATAGTAATTAGGTTCGCAAAGCTCCGGCGAAGGAAGCAGAGTTTAATTTGGATCACACTCGGGAAACCTTCATGGAGGCTAAGAAGAGCTTCGCTGATGCCTCCACTTCAAGAAGCAAAGATAAACCGGAGCCAGAAATGGACCCATCCATGCTGACAACTTTCCTTGAAACATGTATGAAGTTACTGCGCAATAGTAAGGCTGTGAAAGGGTTACAGGAACTCATCAATAGATGTGTTGGGACCGTGCTAGGGGTACCGCACATATTCTGGAAAATCAAAAAACATAAAACAAGAACAGGCCGAGAAATGAGACTTACCATGCAGGTCGGAGAATATGAGATGGATCAGGTCATTCTGGATTTGGGATCAGATGCGAATGTTCTACCAATCATACATGGGAGCAAATGGGAAGACCTGCACTGCAATGGTCTCCGACTCAGCTGAGAATGGTGAATCAATAGAAAATAATACCTATGGGGTGATTGCAGGGAATAACAGTGGATATTGAGGGAGCGAGCACGTTGGTAGATTTCAAAGTGATAGAGATTGTTGATGACAACAATCCCTATCCTACACTCCTAGTAATTGACTAGTCCACTGATATGAATGGGGTAATTAATCTGAAGAAGTGAAAAATTATCTTTGAAAAGAAGTCACTACGTGTAATTATACCGCTGGACCCTGCTAAAGGATCGCTCTATACGGAGCCAGCCTGTGACTATGAAAGTGATGATGATCTGGACTGCATATACAAGATAACGATGTGAAACCAAGACTGGGTGAATCCCTCAGCGGATGGATGGATTACATGGTAGCGCAAAATTTCTTGCACTTCGGATTCTAATGAGGAAATATAACGATCGTAGAATTGGTTACATGAGGTAACTATAATAAATTGTAATATGATGACAAGGTCGTTGCACTGCGCGTTGATAGAAGTAAGAGATATTCCTACTTATGATAGTCTAAATGAGGTAGATACCTTCTTGGATGCATTCGAAAGGGAGGTTCCAAAAAATAAATGCTTCCAAGCCTTGGACTGGGTACTATGCACTATGCCCACGAGATGGTGGGGTACGCACAAAGGAAGCTTTCATGATTGGCGCGAATGTAGGAGAATGATGTGAGTACGATTTTGGAAGCCTAAGGTGTGACTAACAGATGGGCAGGATGATCCATGCACGCATCTAGCCAAGTGAACATAGGCCTATGGAGAAAAGCCACAACTTGAGTGGGTGCACCTGTTTTGTCATGCCCTAGATGTTATACCAATGAACTAGTATATAGAAACAGAGCTCTGCCATGGGATAGGTGAATGGGATATCCTGCGTGAAGGGTTCGTGATGGCCTTCAGTTTTGAGGATGGGTGGGACAGTATGGATGAGGCACTACAAGAGGTAAAAGAAGCCATCTTTAGGATACCATAGAAGCCGGTAGATTTGATTCAACCTAAATGGGCTACTCAGCTAAGTCGCACGCTAAAATGTTATAATGTCACTAGTGAAGAAGAGGATGAGGATCCACGAAATATTAACATTCCAGAAACAGAAGGCCACTGCGAGGTTCACGAACCACAGATTGAGAACCCTGATATAACTGCACTAGTGAAAACTAAGCAAGTAAACATTGGTACGGAGGCAGAACCCCAAATTTGCGAAGATCGGAGACTACTGGGATGATCCAATGGTGGCTAAGGTCATTGAATTACTCTACGAATATCAAAACTTATTCCCATACAAGTTTACAGATTTGAAAGGAATAATCAAAGATCTAGGAGTGATGAATATCACGTTAAATCCCAACGCGAAGCCAGTTAAGCAGAGGCCTTACTGCTTAAATCTGAAATATAAGGAGAAGGTCTGCATAGAACTAGACAAAATGCTTGCAGCAGGCATCATTGAGCCTGTGGAAGAATTCGATTGGGTAAGCCCAATGGTGGTACAAGAGAAGAAGCAGAAGGATGAGATAAGGATGTGTGTGGATCTCAAAAAATTGAATGACGCTTGTGTGCATGATCCATTCCCAACTCTGTTCACGGATGAAGTGTTGGACAATGTAAGAGGTCAGGAAGCATATTCTTTCACTGATGGGTTCTTGGGGTACCACCAGATCAAAATCACGCCGGAGGCTAGGAGCAAGAAAACCTTTGTGACTGAGTGGGGTTGCTTTCAATATATTGTCATGCCGTTTGGATTAAAGAATTCCCCTACTGCCTTTTCGTGCGTGGTTATTGCGAAATTCAGAGAATATATTCATAAGTTCTTGGAGGTCTATTTTGATGACTGGATTGTATTTGGGCTGGTTAGATGCCATGTAGCGTGCTTGCACTTGATGCTAGATACCTACCAAAGATACCAAATCACGCTCAACCTCAAGAAGTGTCTATTCCTTGTGCCTTTTGGGAACCTATTGGAGCATGTGGTTTGTAGACAAGGGTTGATGGTAGACCCCGCAAAGATCGCGGTGATTCTAAACTTGGAAGCACCGAGAAGTGTGAAATAGCTACGTGCCACTCTGGGACATACGGGATATTACAGAAATTTTATCAAAGGCTATGCCCAGATCACCACGCCGATCGAAAAATTGTTGAAGAAGGATGTCACGTTCTACTAGAACAATGACTGTAAGAAAAGCCTAGATATATTGAAAAAAAAGATGGTTACTGCACTGATTCTACTCTTCCCAAACTGGAAGAAAGAGTTCCATGTACATGTCGACGCATTGTGTATAGCACTGGGGGAAGTATTGATGCAGGATGTTGGAGAAGGCTTGGATCACCCTATCGCATTCACAAGTCATAGATTATCCAAAGTAGAGAAGAACTATTCCACGATTGAGCGCAAGGGTCTAGCTATAGTATATGTGCTCCAGAAGTATCGACACTACTTGCTAGGAGGCCACTTTAAGATGTATACAGGTCACTCTGCTCTAAAGTACCTGGTCAATAAGCCTATATTGGGGGGGGTCATTTGCAGATGGATTTTATTATTCCAAGGATATGATTTTAAAGTTGTTGTGAATCCTGGATGATTGAACGCGGGACCAGATCACCTATCGAGCATTGAGACTGGGGAGGAACCTACTAATTTGGAGGAAGGATTACCCGACACGCATCTCTTTGATGTGCGTGTAGCATATGAACATTTTGAAGATATAATTCACTTTCTAAAAAATGGAACTGCACCAAAAGAATACTTTGTCCAGCAGAAGAGGGAATTAGTGGTGCGCACGGCAGATCTCTCTGTCATTGTTGGGCATCTATACAATATGGGGAATGATGAAATACTGCGAAGGTGCGTACCTGAATTTGAATGAAGCAGCATCCTCGCGGACACTCATGGGGCCGCCACAGGAGGACATTAAGCGGGAAGAGCAACTGTGCAGAAGATTGTACGCATTGGGTTGAGGTGGCCAACCCTTCATCGGGATTCAAAAGCATATTTCAAGGCATAAGATGTATGTCAGTAGATAGGTAGGCCATCATGGAGGGATGAGATGCCTTTGAATCCACAAATGAAATCACAACCTTTCGAAAAGTGGGAAATAGATTTTGTAGGATCTATTAAACCTCAAGGAAAGATAGGCACGCGGAACATTATCACTATGACAGAGTATCTGGCTCATTGGGTAGAAGTGCAACCAGT
Organism: Pinus taeda; assembly: GCA_000404065.3. Classification (NCBI taxonomy): domain Eukaryota; kingdom Viridiplantae; phylum Streptophyta; class Pinopsida; order Pinales; family Pinaceae; genus Pinus; species Pinus taeda. The sequence continues at coordinate 24,214 of APFE030460546.1, forward strand.
GAAGGATTGCAAGAGTGCAACTGCCACGAATTTTTTATTTGATCATGTACTGACACGATTTGGAAGTTCGAAGATCTTGATGAGCAATCACAGTACACACTTTTTGAACGAGATGTTCAGTGCACTAATAGAGGAATTTCAGGTGTATCACCAAAAGAGCACACCGTATCACCCACAGGCTAACGGAATAATAGAAGCATTCAACAAGGTACTAGAAACCTCATTGATCAAGGTATGTAATGCATAGTGAAGTGATTGGGATCTACGCATACCTGCAGTGTTATGGGCTTATTGGATGGCATGCAAGAAACTAAAGGGACAGACACCTTTTAGGCTTGTCTATGGAGTGGAAGCCATAATGCCTATGGAATACATCGTTCTTAGTCTCCGCATAGAAATGCTCAAAGGTATGATGGATCGCAGAGCCCTGGAGGAGAGGCTCGCACAACTAAAAGAGCTCGAAGAAGAACGATTTTGGCTGGATTCCACCAGCAGGTCCAAAAGCAGCACAAAAAGGCATGGCACGACTGACACATCAACTTGTGCACATTCAAGGTAAACGATATAGTGTTGTTGTATGATAGTAAGTTTGATAAATTCCTAGGAGAGTTGATAATGCATTGGATAGGACCGTATGTTATTAAGGATATTACCGATGGTGGCGCAGTACAGCAAATCAAGTTAAATGGAGATCCCTTCTCAGGAAAAGTTAATGGCAGTCGTTTGAAGTAATACACAAGTGGCTCAACCACCTAACTAGCCGATCGAAGCACAGTCTTATCGCTTCAGGCAGCTGAAAGGAGGTGAAAGACTATAAACTACTTTTCCTGGGAACTGCACGATGTCAGGACTGCGCGCAATAGCGAAGTGTCATAGGGTCCGCGACAACGTGAAGACAGCTGTGCTAGCACACAGGTGTCCCAGAAAGTGACTGTTATAGTAACTATTCATGATGTGATGCTTGGTTTGATGCCAAATGGAGTGGGCGACAAGCATTTAAGGCAAACTTTATGGGCTAGATTCTTGAAAATATTCTACTAATCTAGCATTAATGGACCGAATGTGGGGGGAATGGTCAAATTCAAATTCAAACAACGCTATAAATTACAAATGGTTGTCCAACAAACAACACTTGGCAATTTGAGAACTGAGTTGTTGCATGCACAGATATTCATGAACCGAGACTTGTTCGATATTCTGAAGGCGAATTCGTTACTTGAGAAATTACTAGAGACGCTGAGAGAATTGTGGAATCGCACTATGGCAGCACCCGAAGAAGTCATGGATACTGGAGAAATGACCACCAAGGAAGTCGCGCAAGCAATTACCGAAGTGGAAGCCCCAGAGAGGAACGAGATAGTCGCAAAGATCCCTAAATCACCACGCATGTCGAGACCCAAGAAGGATAAACATGCCATGATATCGATGTGCGTCTCTCCTAGGAATCCGCTGAGGGCCAAGCTCATAATGGAGGAAAATGGGGTGGCCATTAATTTGGAGGCCGATGAGGAGGAAGAGTTTGAATAAATCATGGTGGAGGAGGAGGATGTAGGAATGGAAGTCGAAACCTAGGGTGTGAACCATCTCACCAAGTTACCTACATATGTTCCTCCACAGAAGCGTAAAGCCAAGGTGCTCAAGGATATAAATGAGAGCAAGAGCTCTCTACAAACTCCGCTGCTCCTTGACGAAATTATTTTTGAAAGAGCGCACTTGGGACGAGTTCTCATATTAAAATTTGAAGATTGGGACCTTGCGGACCACAAGAAGTTCCTGCATTTAGTGACCGCGTAGCTAATGTTCCAGAAGAAAGATGCGTTGTTTGGAATAATAGAGTTGGAGCCACACAAATGGCTTAGAGGTGTTGAGAAAGCAGAGTTGCTAAACTTGCTCTGGATGACACATTACCATCGTGCCCCATTAACCATTTTCATCATCTGGTAGCTTCTCTTCTTGGTGCATGATGGGTGCTTGTGGCTGGTGGAGCCCATCCCCATCACAGACCATTTGATTCATAGGATTACGCAGCTACCTTGCATAGGGGAGGATCCAACAAACATTTTGGAGGGAAAAAGTGACATTTGGCCTTCGCAGAGGCCATGAAAAATAAATTTAAGTTGTAGAAGAAGAAGAGAGGGTACGCCATCTCTAGCATCAATAAACCTGTAGTTAAGGATGCGACTCAGATATTGGCAGGGAAGGTGATGCGGAAGTGTCGCGCAAATGAGGTGCTTGCTATAGTCGTTGCACTAGTAGCGCAATGCACAGAAGGGGTCTAGTTCAACTGGGAAAACTATCTATGCGATGAGTTCCTTGAGAACTATCGCGAGGTACAGGAGCAAGGTAAAACATTCCATTATGCATGGATCCTATTGTAGATAGTACTGGTGGTATGGGAGTTTCTTGAAGATAGCCAGTTCTTGCCGATTGCATAGGACCTTCTAGAGGTAGCGAAGTACGCTTCATTGTTGGCAACCAGGGATGCACAGAGGATAAGGGAGAGCAAGATATTTTGGGTGCTCATCAAGATGAACATCAAAATGTGGATTAATTACAAGCCATGATTATTTCCCACTGTCTACAACAGTCTGCAAAGCTTCACGGAATTAAAAGAAAACTTCCACCATATCTTCATCAGGGCGCAAAAGGACCCTACGAAGATGTGGCATGAGATACCTTACTTAGCGACTGACAATGTAATTTTCGTGGTCCTTGAGTCTTGGCTGCCGGAGTGGCACACTCTAGCTAGCTCCACGGTGGAAGTAGAGAAGTTCGCCACGTAGTAGAAGAAGGAAGAAATGAAACTAATGATGGCGTAGCTGGCGGAAAAACACAGGAAGGAAGAAGCAACGACTAAGGCCCAGGTGGCACATGACACTACGAAGTTGGCTGAGGAATAGCAGAATACAACAGAAGAAGAGCACAAAGGACAGAAGTCGCCTTCGCCCGAGCCAGAAACAGACAAAAAACAAGGTGGCGCGGACCTGCAAACAACGTCCACCCAACTGAAATGTCCACGGCCAATAGAGAAGGTAGGGCCGCGAAAGAAGACAAAGGCCTCAAAAACTTCATTCAACCCAATCACCCTCACTGAGGGGGACCTACATGATATTGGTGAAACGGTGTGGAATGTCACTACAGAGGACCTCCAACAGTTTGAGGAGCAACACCAGATGGTATTGGGGGTTCTCCGAACACAAATACAGGAATTTTAGGTGCGCACTCCACAGGCTAGCATAGTGTCAACCAACCTCGCAGTCGGCACAATTACGGCTGAGGAAATGTTGCACGCCTAGATGACCAACACAATAGTGCTACCAGATGGAGCACTTGTTATAGAAAATGAGGTTGACAGGCCTATGGTCAGTAGCTTGAAAGGAATCGAGTTAAACATAGCTATGCTCCCTCAGGAGACGCTCTATATTTTGCAGGATGGAGTCACTACAGAACTACGCACCAGGGAGAGTCACATGCTATGGGTAATGAGCGAGCAGCACAATGAGGAAGTGGCACATAACAGGCAGATAGTGTAGGTGGTGGAGGAAGCCTGTAAGATGGTCCCGGAGTTGGTCATCCAAGTAGAGGAACCGGTGGAGCCACGCATTCGAAATTTTGCAGTAGGGGTATACAACACCAGAGTACAAATGGCCAGGGTTCAGCTGGAGCTGAACCTTCAAATAGCCGAAGGTTAAGGAACAATGCACCACCGTGATCACAACAATAATGGTGGCGGTTAACAGTGCAATGACAAACTGCATGAAGCTATTTGAGCATTCGTTCGAGGTCCTCATCACCCTGCAGGAGGAACCAAACATAGAGCGCATAGAAACAGAGGCATGCGAGATACAACAAAGATACAATGAGGTGAAAGGGACCGTGCAAATGGTTTCCCTTACGCAGAGGCTCGCAAGGATGCAACATGCAAAGATGCTCAAGGAGCAGGTGGATGTTGCTCGACATAAAGAGGCAGCTTTGAAAGTGCGCCTACAGCCATGGATTGATGAGGCATATACCATTACAACCTACGTTGAAGAAAATCTATTGTAGCTACAAGAAAAATAGGAGAGGATTCAAGGCAATAGTTCAATGATAGTGGTCACCGAACAACGTGTAGAGGAAGTTTAGCAAGTAGTTGTTTAGTGTGCTACCAAACTTGCAGTGATCCAATCAGAGTTGGGAGGCCTTCACGCAAAGATCTCAGCATCGACAAAGTGACTCGAGGGCGAGTCACGATGTTCATGTTGGGAGCATTTTGGGTGTGGATCTCCCAAGGGAATTTTTGGGGCTTAGAGCCCATATATTGGTCAATTTTGTAATTCCAATGTAAAGACTCTGCATTTTGTGCTCGAAGGGCATAGTTTGTTAAAGAGTCATAGGGTTGTCCGCCCTTAATTTTGATAATGTAATTTCAGCTATAGAAGATCTACCCATGGTCCGCAGACCATGGGATTCTATAAATAGAGCGAAGCTCTAAGTAGTTAAGGCAGCTAATCATAGAATTTCTAAGGAAGAATGATGTGTGTGAGATAGTTCTGAAGAGTAAAGTCTAGTTTTGGGTCGTAGCGTAGAAAAGGATCTACAGCTGAGTGTACAGAGGCCTAGTAGTCTGCAGCTAAGTGCGCGAACCCTTGTAGCCGAGTGTGTAGGGCGAGTCGAATATGTAAACAGTGGAAGTATTAATAAAGAGAAGTTTCTATCAATTCTGCATCTTTATTTCCTGTTTTATGCATATGTTATATTGGGTATGAATTTCACTTTTAATGCTTATATGATGCGCGAATGTGTATAATTGTATTTGCTAAGTGAACGCAAGATAGAATATCTATTTACGCGAAGATAATCAAGACCTGTTAATAAGATAAGTAAGGTACTTGGCGTAGTTTAGGAGATATCGCAATTCAATGCCTTAGTAGTGCGAAAGGACTTCAGCCCCTGGTTAAGAAAGTCAATTATAACAAAATGCAAAGGTACTAAAGGGTAGAATAGTGCATGAAGTGACCTGGGCGAAGGCAGGTTTAGTTGGACTAAACCAACATCACATCCATCTCAAGGGTGCAGAAACTTCGTTCCACCATCCCCCCATATTGCTTCGGGTGAGACTCCAGTCTGCGCTCTGCAGGCTGATGCCGAAAGGGCCAGTAGTGTAGGGATTTGTGTGGCTAAATAACTCTTAACCTAAGTCAGGCTCCCATAAGCCAACACCTATAGTTAAAATTCTCTTAAAATAACAAATTGTTGACACTCATAAAATAGGTCAAGAACACCACATTTTTTGTAGCAAAGGTTTTGTTAGAAACAGAGCAGAATTGAAGGAAGAACTTTATAAAGAAGGTTGAATTTGGATTTGAGTTTCTATCATTAGGGAGAACATGAAAATAAAAACCTAGTCTGTAGATGTATGTCATGTACCAATATGATCTTTAAATGGATGACTAGAAACAAGCTTGGGCCCAAAATGTGTAGGGAAAGAAAATTGTGAGGAAAATATAAATTGAAGAGATTGCTTGCAATTGGTGAGGAAGAATTGAATCTTATTTTTTGAGTGATGTAGACCGGTGGGTTGCTAAGATATGAGGGCTTAAGAGGAGATGAAAAACAGGACAAGATGAGACAAAATGACATGCCAAGATTACAGTAGTCTCTTATCATTATCCCCTAAATTTTTAACAAATAAAAAAATTCCAAGCTGATTTTTATATCAAGTTTTACCTTAACATTTTAATGTTGATAGGCATATTGATAAAGAAAACCCAATTCTGAAACAAAGCATTTATATATGATGAAGGTTGCTAATAAATACATATTGTTAGTCATCCTATAACAACACCTACAGAGTAATGGAAATCACTATAACATGGTTGTTGACACTTTTGAAGGGGGTGAATTGTTGTTTCCTCAGTTTTCCAATAACATGCATCTTCTTTTTATTTGTGAAAATGAAAGGTTACAACTATTGGAAAATAAATTAAAGAGGACTGCTAAACTATTGTAAGATTCATTATTACCATCCCTAGATTGTACCAATACTTTCTTCAGTTTCTTTGCCATTGAAATTTCTACAAAACATCTCATGAGTAGCTTAAGTTAGTAATTCATCACCTTAATAATCTCATTATCAATAAAAGTGGCATAATAATTTTGAATTCCATGGCATTAAATATGGATGAAAAGAGGATATACATAGGGAATAAAATATGACAAAAATATAAATTCCCAAGATAGAGTGGTTACCTTTATCTCTTTCCCTCAAAATCTTATCATTATCCAAGTGTATAAAATGAGACCCTTTATATGAGAAAATTAAATAAACTACGCTAAGGGTCCCCACTTCTATTAAAATCTCTTTGTTTTCTAATATATAAAACTTCAAATCATAATACTTGAAGGAACTTAAAGCCATTCTCCAAAAGCCAAGATATGGATTTATTCTTCCTAGCTTTAAATTCAATGACAAGTGTTTCAACATGTGACCCAGGGCCTTCATTGAAAGTGAGTTATATGTGTGCTAATGTGTTTCCTTCAT
>APFE030460546.1:33906-69108 GCA_000404065.3 Pinus taeda
AGTAACAACCACATCATTGTCCACTTTTGTAGGTAGAAGAAGAATAGGAGGAAGAGAAGATAGAATAAATGGATGGAGATGATGACAATGAGGAAGATCCTCTTGGATTTTTGATTCAAGATACTGATATCAGTGTTCATATGAATAACATCGCTCCATATTTCCTTCCCAACTTCCATGGTATGAGGCCAGAGTATCCAGAAACCTTTCTCTTTGAATTTGAAAAACTTGGTAGATCTTATTATTACTTATTAAACACTCAAAAATTGAGATTGTTTCTAGCGACATTTAAGGATAGATATTTGAAATGGTTCATGAGTTTAGTGACTAACTCAATAAGATTATGAAATGATATGCAAAGGATATTTCTAGAAAAATATTAGGATCATGATCTTAAAGAGGAAATCTTTAGAATGACTTAAAGGATCTCACAGAGAGATTTATGTATAATGTTAAGAGGACAAATTACATCATTTAGGATTTGACACACTAAAAACCCTCTTAATTAGAGCAATTAGGTATGAGTAGATTGATCTACTTGATCTCATGAGTAGAGGTGATGTATACCAATTATCATTTAAAGAAATTTGTGGAATATGCAAGCACATATCAAGAGGAAGGGAAAGAGTAAGTAAATCAGCATAAATATCGGTAAGTCATCTTGAGCTTAGAAATTTGGTTGATAACTTTAAAATATAAATTCTTAGAAATCTAAGTGAACAAGTAGAAATGTTAAGAATACAAAATGAGCAAAAAGAGGATGTTGATATTTGTGTTATCCATGCATAATCACATGCTACTAAATAATTCCCATCATTACCAAGGTTAGGGGAAGTTTAATAGGAGGATAGTGGAGCAAGTCAATCACCAAAGTAGCTTTGTTATATAGCTCCAAGAAGACCATGGCAGCCTATTCAACATGTTATGATGCAAGAACCTAATTCAAAATTTCAAGGATATTCACAACCATCTCAAAGTAATTGGAAAACACCCTTTCCTTGGCAACCTTGGCCATCTCAACCCCAAAACCAATCTTGGAAACAAGGTTGGAAAGGACCTTATGGGATAAATCCACAATATCCTCAATAATTTCCACAGTATCCTCCATAACTAAATCCATGCTATCTATACCATCTACCTCCACCACAACCATAGCCTCAACCACATCTGTCTCAAAGATCCACTCTTACTCAACTACTTGTACCACCATTTCCGAACCCAAACAACGAAGTAGCTCAACCCACTTACAATGTTGAGTTACAATACTTGCAAACAAATCCTCTTTATCTAAACAGTATTCATCTTATATCATGATGAGTATTGCAAAAAAGAGATTCTCTTGATGTCATCAAAGGACAACATTCAGAAAAATAAGATTCAAATAAAGAGGCCAAAGAATCATGGGTTACACTTAATGGAGAGCAAACATCATAATCAAATATTGAGAAAGTTCCATCATGTGTTTAAGAGAATAACCAACAAAAAGAAGAAGATTTGAATATCATGGTAGAAAAGGACATAGAAAGTAATCCAAATGTGAAAGTGAACCAAGGTCATCACAACTATATTGAAATATGGTTCCAGAAAATCATTAAGATGAAACAACAAACTCTTCTCCAACAATTCTTGATCTCATCTCAGTCAAAGCAAACGGTCTCTCATATTCAAGTACATTTCAAAGCATATCTTTTGAGCCTACACACAATTTTGTCTATTGTATTGATGTGAACATGGATCCATGGGAAGTATTCCTATACTTGAAGGTGATATTGCTTTTTTTTCAAGTAGAGTAGAATAGAAAAAAAGGAAAAGAGGAAATAAAAATAAGAGAAAAAATAAAATATTAGGTGAAAACCTCCTTTGAGGCACCTGAGACTGGCTCACTAATTGAAAACCTCCATGAGGCAATTAGTGAGTTGGAAAAAGGAAAATAAATATGAATATAATAAGATCCTAGGCGAAAACCTCTTCTAAGGCACCTAGGTAGACATACTAGTTGAAAACCTCATTGAGGAAACTAGTAGGCATAGATAAAAAATGAAAAAAATGATTCTTTGCCTCAAGTGTCTCTCCGTGGTGAATGCAGTTGCTCTCCAACATATACAAGAAACAAGAACAAGCTAGCACCATAAGAAAACGATGATCAAAATTATAGTCACCGGAAGTCAAAGTTAAGCTCTCACCTCATTTTCCGAAATGCTCAAATAGGACTAATGCCATGTCAATCCATCACCCTCATCTATTTCCAACATCCGCCCATCATTCTCAAGCCTTCCCCATTCATTTTCCTCGTTATCTTGAAGTGCTACAAGAAACTTATGTTTTGCTAGAGGATTGCCAAAATACAAAGGGAAGAAATTGTTTTTACCATATCTCAAAAATTGTGCATCCATTGACTGAGATGTTTCATTTGGAGATGCATACAGATGATAGTAACATGCTTAATAAAATTTCAACAAATTCTAGTGCACACTTTTCAAGAAATTGGCCATCATCAACCATTTTACATTTTTCTCGCGATTCGTGAATCCATTAGCCAAGAAGTTTTATGGGGATATGTATAAGGATGATGGAAACATGATCCAAAAATTTTAGGTGAATATGATCTACCGTTTGAGAGAAATTGGCTAAACAATCTTTGTTACAGGATATACACAAAGTGTTATAGGATTGATAAAGAGTGCTACAAGAAGTTGTTGAGCATGGGAAAGGGAGGTAGATTTGAATTTTTTCATCTTGGGGCAAGGTAAGGAGTCTATAGAAACCCTTGGCATCCATCCACTCCTTCAACCTTCCTTTTTTTCTCCACTTTCCCACTAAACATCTACAAAATCTAACCCTCTACCTTTATTTTTACCCATTACCATCACTAAAAGGCTCTCCAACTACCACTAGAAATTTTTCCAATGAATTATCAAAAAAAATGAAAGTCACACTTAGAGAAAATTATGAATCTTAGGGGCCTATGTGGTTGCTATAATAAGACACATAGTCCTATAGCAACCTACATAAACCCTACAGGATCAAAATTTTCAGCACTAGTCCAATAACTTTGAAAACCACAACACTTCATAAGGCTCAGAAAATAGGTTTGTGTAGTTATAAGGTTTCCTGTAAGTTAAGTTAACATAAAGTCAACTACTCAAATAAACTCATAACTATCTCTATTTTAGAACTAGAGATTAGTTATCTGACAAACACTAGAGTTAACTCCACTAGATAGTTAATTTTAACCATCAATTTGTCCACAACTCACTGAAATCCATCTAACTCGAATTAACTGAAAATAAACTAGTGATACACCACATCACACATGTTAACTGATAACTAACTTGAATTTCTATGAAACTGAATTCAAATTTTCTTCTTTGACTAAGGCATAAGTCAAAAGAATCCATTCATTGCTACAATTTGAAAACTCACTCTTAGCGAGGGAGGGACACTTGGAAGAACCTCGTCCACCTGGATCTGTCTTCAACTCTACCATGATCTTCGTCGTAGTAGCTTCTCCCTTTAAAATAAAAAGAGCCATGTACCCTATGTAACTAGGTGTCTACTTCTTGATGCTAGAAGACCCAACTCTCTTATGATCTCCCTTAACCAAATCCTTGGCCCACTTGGCTTGAATTATTCCTATAATGGAATTATCTAACTAATTTGCTACCTCCACTCACCCCGAGCTATGGTTCTCATCATCATCCTACTAGTAATCCCAACTACCAACTAGCTTAAACTGAAACTAAGATAGTGAATGAGGCTCCATCTTTATAGCGTTATCCTTCTCTCACTCAACCACAACATCTCTACTTTGAGAACTCTTTCCCTTATTTCTCAAGGTTACAAACACATCAACCTCCAATTTGTAGAGGTTCTCAATCCTAACACCAATTTGATTGACATGTCCTAAAGCAAAATTATTTTGGTAGGCCTTCCACTTTCTAAATACTACATTGTTACCCTTTATCTTCAAGGACTACAATTGAGACAAGGTTTTTCCTCAATATTGGGACATACATCACATTATTAAGATGGACAAGGGAACCAAACTCCCTCTTAATGCTCACTATACCAAGTCCTTTGGTCAAGTATCTACCATCATCTCCAAGCTTGATTTCAAATTGCATCTCTTTCTCCTCCAAACTGCTGAAGAGGTATTTGATCCCTACAATGTGGAATGAAGCCCTAGAGTCAATATACCATTCATTACCTCAAACTGAGCTTGCCATGAAAGCTATCAAGGAGAAATCCAATTCGAACTGGGAAGAGAGTGCTTCTCCTCCTTCTACTGCTACATCATTCTTGTTGGATTTATTGTTTGGACATTTTGTAGTGTAATTCCCAAATTCAAGGCAATGAAAACACTTGATCTTGTTAAGATCCTTATTTTTCTTGCCTCTAGTCTGACTAGATTCAGGCTATACTTGGTCCTTCTTGCCCTTGGGTTTCTTCCCTTTGATAGCTAGTGCAAAGTTCTCCTCCTCATCAGTCCAAGTTAAGACTCCATCTCTTTTATTCCTCCTTATCTCTTCCTGCACAAGATCTGACCATAATATCTCCCAATTAGGGAGCTTATCTAAGCCATTCATAACATCCTGGAAACTTTACCAAGATTTTGGAAGTGCAAGAAGAGTAAGGTTCACTAGGTCTACTGGTGGAATTGTTTCTCCAACAACTCCAAGTTCATCCCTCACTTGAGAAAACTTGGATAAATATGCAACAATGGTTTCATTCTTTCCCATTCAAATGTTCGTTAATTTTTCCTTCAAAGCTAATTTTATAGCATCACTACTACTTCCAAAAATATCAGTAAGGGCCTTCCACATCTAGAATGTTGTTCATTCCCATGAAATTTTGGAACAATATGGTCTCTAAATCCTTCTAGGATCATCCTCCAAGCGTTGGCAGTATCCTTCCTCCATTGAGTTAGTTGTTGTGCATCTAATGTAGGAAGTTTAGGAATATCAATATTTGTTGGCAGAAAATTTTGGAAGTTTAATGACCCAGATTAAGCATGAGTTACCAACAAAATATTTCATCATAGTCTAGATTTTCGTCAATATTTCACTCTCTTTTGCAAAGGAGCATCTCACCCAAGGTGAGCCAGAACCACATAAAAACGAAGGGATATAGATTGATATTTAAGTATCATCCATGCAATTAAGAATTAGCATCCACACAACTATATTATAGTTAAAGCGTGCATTCATTTAAGAAGGAATCTAAACATTACTTGCATAAATAAGCTAAAAATTTAAAGAGGCCCATACATTTGGCGCATAACTATAGCATCAACAAAAGATTTCCCAAACTCCATTTTATTAATAGTGCCAACCATTATAGCATGAATCATACATATCAGCGGGACTCCCTTGACAAAACATTACATCATATTTCATGGCACAAATACTAGACCTTATGCACAAACACAAACACTATAGCACCTCGACTCAGACTATCACAGAGTCCTAGTCTATATGAGAAAACCAACTCTCAAATTCACTCCCTTATGACTTTTTTTATAGGTACGCTCGCTTGATATGGTCTTCTTCGAAAGTTTCTTGATCTCACCTTGATTCGTCCACTTTGAAAAAATCTTGGAGTTGTTTCCCTTTTTCGGGGGAATTTCTTAAAAAGTGGTCCCATTTTCCTGCTTCCATGATTTTCATCTCCGCAAGTCCCAATACTTTTCTTCTCTATTTATTTTATACTTCTAGTGATCTACTTCCGACCAATTTTTCCATTTTCCTTCCACAACTGTTGTTTACTATATTTTCCCTAAAAAATTAGGGACCCAACATTATTTATGTATTCCAAAACTGCATTATCATCTAAAAGAGCCTCCATAATTTCCTTCCATGCACAAAAACTTGAAGTCCCTTCTAGGGCATGCTCTGTCCTCAAACCATAGACTGACATGATTGCTACACTTGTATAGTTCCTACACCAACTGATCTCCTCTTGAATGTGCTTTGAATTTGATAAAGGAACTTGGTCTCTATCTTGTTCTATGCTCTTATACAATGTAGAAAATATTTGAAATCTTGAATCTTCTAATGACATCAAACTAATATGTAAAATACACAAGATCTCTCTACCAAAATTTTGTGGAAAGAAAAAAATGAATAAAAACATAATCACACATAGATCAATCACACATGGAAATTTATATGGGGAACCCAACTGGGAAAAACTCCTCTTGCTTGTATTATCAACAGAGAAATATGATCTATTACAAATAATATTCTTCAAACCTTGAGCCCCTACAATACTGATCAACGCCTCTCAAGAATTTCCTAACACTTAGCCAAATAAACCTGTAAGGAATCTCCTATTTCCTTACACAATTTAGCCCCTAAAAAATAGCAATTTCTCCTATTTCCTTGCACAATTCCCAAGATAAATTGCTTTGCTTGATCCTCAAGCCTCTACACAAAATCATGTGTACAATGAATAAATATATATGTTCCTTAATTCAATCTCAATAGGAAATTTGAATTGCATAGGCTACTGGGGCTAATTTTAGCAGTTGCAAATAGTTAACTCAAAGTAAGTGAGTTTTCTTATTTTTATTTTTATTTTTTTTAAACAATAGTAAGTACTTTCTATTAGACACAATCAGTAACTTCATATAAATGGTTGCCATTGTTTCACCATTACTATAACTATTTCATAAATTCCACACAGGCCAACATGTCTCCAAAGACTTGAACCCACGCCACTTGGGACACAAATTGTGAACCATGCCACTCAATCCAAGTTCCTTTGACAAGAGTAAGTTGAGTTAACATAAATTCAACTACTCAACTAAACTTAATTATCTCTATTCTAGAACTAGAGATTGGTTAACTAACAGACGCTAGAGTTAGCCCCACTAGATAGCTAATTTTAGCCATCAATTGATCCACAACTCACTGAAAGCCATCTAACTCGAATCAACTAACAGTAAACTAGTGATAGGCCAAATGGCACATGTTAACTGACAACTAACTCAAATTCCTATAAGACTGAATTTGAATTTCCTTCTTTGACTAAGGCATAAGTTAAAAGAAGCCCTTCCTCGCTACAATTTTAACACCATATACTTGATATGACTAGGGAGCAAGTTGATAGATGCAGAGCAACAAAATAAAACTCAAGAACTTCCTTCCCTTATTTTGATGAAGGAACAATACTTGTGAATTTGAGGGAACAACACCTGAAACACAAACTTGTATCTATATAGTAATGAAAAAGCCTTGATGTTGTTTTCTTCTTGTTGCATGGCAGTAGCAGGAACACTTTTGTAGCAAATTATGATCCAAAACTTTTTAGATCATGGAACCTAGAAAAGCTAAATAAAATTAAATTTATTAATAGATGCTTAGATGAAATTCCCTTGTTTCATTAACATTGCCTTCAAGAATCATTCATCCATAGATTGACCTCCTCTTATTCTCCTGGGACCTGCCAAAAAATGAGCATCTAATTACAATTAAACATGAAATCATGGAAGAAGAGAGGCTGAAATGCTCTATTAATGCAAAACATATGAAAAAATAACAATTATTTTCTTTTTAAAATAAATGCACAGAAAGATAAACAAAGAAAAATTCATTTGCTAATTGTAGGAGAGTGGCCACCAACCATACTAACTAGTAGTGATTTAGTTATAACTTCTTTGTTTCTTGACCAATTTGAGTGATTCCAAATCCAAATGAAATTTTATTTAGAGGGATATCTCTAATAGAAACATTTTTTTTTAATTCCATGAGATGATATGTCAAACATGTTTAGAATATATATATATTATTATTATATATATTTATATATATATTATATATATATATATTATATGTATATAATAGATATTATATTTTTTCCATCTTAACCAACATTCCATATTTTAAACATAACTTTCTTGTTCGATACAAGATTAATAAGGCTCATTTAAGCTATATTCAATATAAATATTTTTTGAATACAAGAAGAATTGATGGATCAAACATTCCAATGATCAACAAAAAAACCAAAGCTTTAAGAGTGCTGATTTATGATAGGTAGTGAATATTTTGGTCATAACTTTCTCATATGATATTCGAAATCAAGTGATTCAAATTTTCTTGTAAACTAGATTCATAGTAGCATATTCTATAGAAAGATTTTTCCAATATCTTATTAGGAAAAATATTGCGGCGAGGGGTGTGGGGGGGGGGGGGGGGGGGGGCGGTGGGTTGGGGGGGGGGGGTGGGTGGGGCGGGGCGGGTTGGGGTGGGTGTGAATCAGTATTTTACACACATTCAATTTCAATTTCTTATTCTTATTATTGTACGCGAATGTTGTAAAGGAAACTAGAGTTTGTACACGACTATTACTAGAAAAACCCACATATATATAGATAACTTATTTTATCATTGTACAACATTAATCAATGCATTATTATTCTATTATTCATCAATTAAACAATAAGTATATGAGTCGTTAAGAAGCAGATAAAACATGAACACACACAACCATACGAACACTAGGATTTTTTAGGTGGAAACCCAATGTGGGAGAAAACCACCACTATTGTTGTCTATGTCTACTTCTTTTACAAAAAATATAATATTCTTACAATTTTGCACTGGAACATACTTTAACCAGTACGTAGGCTCCTACCTACAAAAGGATACACCTTCTCTTGTTTTCCTGCTCCTACTGGAAGGGAGCTACAAGCCCTTTGTAAAGACTACTATCCTCACCTCTTTGTGGATCAATTTTCAGAATGTTTCAAACTGGATCCACTCTCAACAATTCCATTCATCAATATATCAAGTCAAACGCTATTACCCATCACAAAAACCAACTTCTGCCACTGCAAACCTTGATAAAAAAATGCATCAGATTGTATACATTATTGTTACTGATAATACCTACGTATGTACGCGCTTCTCCTCAAGAATACCCGCGTACAGATCTCAAAATATTGATATTTGAATATGAATCATTGTGCTACTGAACCAATCACCAAAACAGATACCAAAGCCAACATAAATCACTGAACCAAATACAGATTATCACACAGTAGTATCATCACTTAGTCAACTTCTAATTCATAATCAATTCAGCCCAAACAGTTATGTCAAATATAGATTATTATAGGAGATCTTTATCGACATACAACAGTAAACATAACAGAACAGATCAACCATTATCATCAGCTCATCATGCAAAACCCTAGTATATGTATTCAACTCTTATAAATAATATCCGTGTATGTACGCTCTTATCATTCACCACATGTACATACATATATGTCCATACTATGGAATATATATGAGACTATCTAGTAGCAGATCCACCTATGTATGCGACTTATTAGTATCAAACCTGCATACAGATATGTAACCACTGAGACATACCTTCATTGCAACACAAAATATACTTTGCACCCCTTACTGTCTCATATTTATGTTAGAGTATCATTAACACCACAAATATATCGTAGTTATATATTCTTAATAAATAAATCAAACAAGTACATATGATACCATACTTCATATTTTTCAGATCTATGTCCTTTCCTTGCTCCTTGGTGCACACCTGTTTCATATCAAATCATTCATAGAAATCATAAAACTTTCACACCTAACACTTGGATTTCCATCCCCTTATATAGCTTAGGCCTTAACTAATACCTTAGGCCATTCCCATAGTAATGTCGATGGTATTCTTTGACAGGACCAAATATCCATTATCACGCTCATTATTATGGGCCAATACCATGCTAAATACACCTAGTATTAACAATACCATGGTGCAGACATTGTATGTGACTTTTCTTTACCATACATGCGTATGTACGTGCCTTTTCTTCCCAGGACCCGTGAATACTTTCCTAAACTTAACCTTTATCATCTTTCTGTCTTTGAACTGGTATTCCTTTTTCCATTGTCTCTGTAACATTTCTACCATATTGTATAATCACCCTGCTACCATCATGTTGAAATATTTATCAAGTAGGTTTCCATCAAGGACAACACATTAGTTATAATTCCAAAAATCTCCCCCTTTGGACTTGATGGAAACCACTTTGGTGTTTAGGTATCACCATCTATAGATACTTGTAAACACATTTGTAGTCATACCAAGCTTCTCTCCAAGTATTCTTTTCTAAAAACCAAGCTACTCTCCCCCTTTGACACCAAGGGAAAGGGTTGACAAATGATTAATGAAGACTTCCTCTTCTCTTTGTGGAGATGATCACTGTAGATTTGATCTGCTGAGTATGAATACTGACCATACTCCCCCTGAGCGTATGGTGAATCTGCTAAAATTTTTTCAAGGAAGTACATGACTCTATGACTCAACTAAATATGACTGTTCCTATAACCAAGGACTAATGCTTACATCAATCACCCAAGATAGTGGGGTTACATATTTGAATCAATGTTACATCAAATGCACAAAATAATGGGATGAATTGACCTTAATAGTATAAACATGACTACATATTACAATGATTACAACATGGGTCTTTACGTGACCTTTACATGAAGAGATATATATGACATTTATGACAAAAAATCAAAGACCTCAATAGAGAGGTAGCAAAACCATGAGAGTCTTCAGCAACCATCATATATCATATAGGATCCTGCAAATCATCATCAAAAATAGGCATTGTGCAACTTAAATTAACATAAAATAATAAGCTTATTAAGAAACATGTAGTCATCATCCAAAGCATCACCAATCACGGGTATCATTATGTAAAAATAAATACTTCAAGAATTCATAATGTCAACAATTTACTTCTAGAAATATGGCAATTGCTCCCCCTGAACCGAAACCTCTCCCTTGAGACTGTTTCATTGTTTCTTCATTATAGAGAAACATAGGGTACTGTTTATAACAAAACTCGCATATATACGTGAATATCCTTCATGAGATACGTGTACAGAAAGTACATTGTAATAAGTTACAATCACAACTTCCCATGAACACGAAAGATCTGTCGGAATATTTAATAGAATGAGGAGGCAAAGACCACTCCTAGTTTATGTCTAAGATATTCAAAGGAATCACGTGGAAGTGGCTTTGTAAATATATATGTAACTTGTTCTTTTGAAGGAACATACTCCAATTTGACCTTTTGTTCAAACACTTGTTCTCTTAGGAAGTGATATTTGATGGGAATGTGCTTAGTTTTTGAGTGTATGATAATATCTTTTGAAATACTTATGGCACCAGTATTATCACATATAATAGGTATAGGTTGAGGACAAGTGATTTGAATGTCTTGAAATGTTTGCATCATCCATAAAAGTTGAGTACAACAAGATGCAGTAGCAACATGTTGGCCTCAGCAGTAGATAAAGCAATGGAGCTTTGTTTTTTACTGAACCATGATACCAAGCGAGGTCCCAAATAAAATGCTCCTCCACTAGTACTCTTTTGATATTACCTGCCCAATCTGCATTTTTGTAATCATGAAGTGAAAAATATGCATCTTTTGGATACCATATGTCAAAATCTTGAGTTCCTTATAAATACTTTAATATTATTTTGACTGCATGAAGATTAGTTTATTGAGGATATTCTTGAAATCGTCCAACAATCCCAACTATATTCAGAATATCTAGTCTCGTGCATGTAAGTTAGAGCAAGATTCTAATCATAGAGCTGCATTCTAGTTGATTTACTGAAGAATAAAAATCATGTGAACTAAGATTTCATCCTATTACCATTGGTGTGCATACAAGATTGCAATCTTCTATTCATACTTCTTCAAACTCTTCTTGAGGTGCTTGGTTTTTGAGAGAAAGATACCATTCTTTGTTTGTTGAACTTGAAGACCAAGAAAGTGTATTAGTTCACCAAGTAGAGACATCTCAAATTCTTTATGCATAACAAAAGCAAATTCTAGAATCAGTTTCTATATTACTTCCAAATATGATGCCATCTACATAAACAACAACTATTAAAAGTTTATCAGTATCAACTTTTATATATAGGTTGTTGTCTGCTGACCCTTTTTTGAAACCCTATTGTTGAATATACTTGTAAAAATGAGAATGCCATGCATGAACATCTTGTTTTAATCCATACAAAGCCTTCCTAAGCTTGCAAACAAGATTTTTATCATTACCTAGAATAAATCCTTCAGGTTGTTCAATATAAACTTCTTCTTCTAGATCTCCATTTAAAAATGCAGATTTAACATCCATTTGAAATACTTTGAAGTTATGAAAGCTTGAAAGTATAAGAAACATTCTTATGGCTCAAGTCTAGATATAGGTGTAAATGTTTCTTCAAAGTCTGTTCATTTGTGTCAAGCATAGCCTTTGCAAAAAATTCTTGATTTGTTTCTAATTACTTCTTCGTTTTCATTTAGTTTGTTTTTGAACACCCATTTTGTCCTAATAATATTTTTATCATGAGTTCTTAGTAATAACTCTTATGTATGGTTATTTTCTTTTTGGACAAGTTCTTCATCCATTACCTTAACCCCACATTCATATTTTATTTCTTGATTTATTTCTAGGTTCAAGTGTGATAAGTTTAGGTAACTCGAAGTTCCAACAAGAGTTCTTCTATTTTGTACTCTAGCTTCCTTTTCACCTAGAATTCTAGATTCCGAGTGATTTTTCTTCACATACCTTGACGAATTCGTTTTCTTTTTTGTTTTCAATTCCTTTTCTGGTGCTTCATTAGTTCCCTCTCCTACAACCTCTTGGCTTTTTGTAGAAAAAAGTTCATCATCTGTTGGTGCTTCTCTTTTGGTACCTGTGGATGCTTCATCAATTACAACATCAATGCATTCAACAATCTTTTGAAGCCATTTATTGTAGCATTTATATCCTTTACTTCTATAGGAGTATCCAAGGAGAATTCCTTCGTAAAATTTGGATTCAAACTTTCCAAGCTTATCATCATTATTCTATATGTAACATTTGCTTCCAAAAACTCTAAAATGTTTTACAGTTGGAGACTTACCAAACCATAGTTCATAAGAACTTTTATCACTATTTACCTTAATATGAGCTTTGTTGAGGATATTCACCGTTGTATGTTTTTCTTCACCCCAGAAGGTATGAAGTGCTCTGAACTCATCAAGCATGGCACCTGCCATTGTTGGATTGTTCTATTCATTCTTCCTGCCACTTCGTTTTGTTGAGGATTTTTAGCTATAGAAAAATGCCTCTTAATACCGTGTTGTTCACAAAAGTCGAAAAAATCATCTGATAAAAACTCTCCTCCTCTATCAGATCCAATACATTTGATTTTTAAATATAACTCTCTCTACTAGATCTTTGAAGACTTTAAATTTATCAAATGTTTCATCTTTATGTTTCAATAAGCCAATCCAACACATTCTATTAAAATCATCAATGAATAATATGAAGTAGTGTTCACCTCGAGGATACTTTTTTATCATAGGACCACACAAATAAGTATGAATAAGTTCAATTGGCTTATTTTAAGTACCTTCTTTTACATTAAACTGAACTCTTGTTTGCTTACCAAATTGACATGATTTTCATATGTTGTTTTACGGCAGAGATACGTTAAGCAAGTCACGTACTACTCCCATTATGCTTGACTTGTGTAACTGGGTGAAGCTTAGATGTCCCAATATTTTGTGTCAAAGGCATATTTCTTATGATTTTCTCAAGTAACAATGCTCTTGGCTGCCTTCAAAGAAATAGACATTACCTCGAGTTCTTTCTCCCTTTTTTATGATCTTACCTGTATCAACATTCCGTACCACAAAATTCTTTGATCTGAAAACAACTTCATGCCCTTGGTCACACATTTGACTAACACTCAAGAAGTTATTTTTTAATGCATCAACAAACAAAGTATTTCCATATTTAATCTTATCCCTTAGCAAAACAATTCCTTTCCCTTTAATAGAAGCAAGTGAGTTATTTCCAAAGGTTGCGTTATTTTATTTATTTATTTCATTAAAGGACATAAACTTATATTTATCACCTATCATATGCTTTGAGCATCCACTATCAATGTACCATGGATTTTCTTGACCTCTTGCATACAAATCTAAGCCACAATTATCAAATTCTATGGTTTTCTTTTTCCATACCTTGGATGTTTTTGCCTTTTGTTCATTATGAATATTTGGTCTCATTCTGCTTCTGCATTCAGTCTCTTTATGCCCAAATTTATTACAAAACAAACATTATGTTTTGCCTTTAAGAGGTGTGAAAGTATTGTAAGAGTATTTCTTTAATCCAATCTCATTCTTTTTTTTTTATTTCTTACCTAGTCATGATAGTTTTATAAGCGACACATTGAGAAGCCTTATGACCAAAATTATGACAAGTGAAGTGTTGACCATTGAAGTATAAATTCTTGGGAGTATAGTACCTTTTTGTATAGTTTCCCTTTCAAGTGTGGTAACTATGGTTTATTTGAGAGACATCTGATCCCTCATTCCTTGCTGAGAGCTATTTTTTTTATGGCTTCCCTTTACAACATTGAGATAACTTCCTATACTTGCTTTAGAAGATTTTACATTCTTTGATGATTCTCCATTGTATCCAAGACCTTCTTTTATTAGAGTAGAGCGTTGTGTTTTGATGATTTCTTCAAGGGTCTCAGATCCTTTAGAAAATATAAGGTTTAGAACTTTTGTTTTCTCATGTGCCTTTCTTAGACTTACTATTTCATGTTCTATTTTTCATTATGCCTCTCCATTTATAGAATTTGTTTCTTCAGTGCCTCTTATGCTAACTTAGCTTCTTCTAGAAGAATTTTAAGTTGAGTTATTTCTTCAATGAGATTATCCTTTTCTTTTAGCATGTCTATAAAAACATCATAAAACTCATCAATAAATTTATCTTCAAATTCCATAAGTAATTGATTTTCTTGATCAAACTCACCTTCTTCACCATTTGAAAGACCATCACTATCTTTGTGTGTATACAAAATCTTATTGTTTTTAAACCTTCCTCTAAAATCTACTTTTGCAATTTTTTTCCCTTTTTCAGGTTTTCCTTTATAAGGGAATTTAGCAGCATAATGACCAACCCTTCCACAAGAAAATCATTTGAGAGGAAGCTTACCTCTAAATTTTGTCAGTTACTACTTGGAGTTTCTTTACTAATTTTTCCTCTTCTTCATCTAATACGTAACTTCATTCCTTGAGATCCTCCTTTTCTTTTCCTTTAGAAATAGCTTTTAATGTTGCTTCTTTGATATTTGAGGGACCCCCCTTTCTCATTTCATAATCTATTAAGATCCCATGAAGTTGTTCAATAGTAAGGTTCTTCAAATCATTCATTTCTTCAATGGTAGATACTTTCGAATAGAATTTTGGGTTTAGATATCTTAGGATTTTCTCAACAAGCATTTAATCTTTTACTTCATCACCAAGATTTCTCATTGAATTAATGATCTCATCTTCCCTAAGAAAGAAACTTGCAATACTTTCATCACTATGCATTCTAAGAGTTTCATATTGAATTCTAAATGTTTGAAGTTTGGCACTTTTTACCTTAGTATCACCTTCATAACTTTGGATGATATTGTCCCATTTAGCCTTTGTTGTATTCAACTACATAACCATCACAAATTCTTATTCTGCCAAGCTTCCCAATAGAGCATTTACATCCTTCTCATTGGTCTCATATTTTTTCTTTTTTTTGCTTCTTCTGTAGGAATGGAGGATGGATATTGGAAGACTCCTTCAATGATTACCAAAAAATCAGCTCCAAGTGACTATAGATAAGCTCTTGTTCTGAATTTCAAGAAAACCAAGTTGGTTCCATTAAACAATGGTGGCCTAATAGATGCTACTCCCTCTTGATTTCTCAGCTTGATGAGTCTTCCTTCAAGCGATCAAGCTTCTTCTGAAGGACCTTCTGTGATACCAACTATTAGGAAAATTACTGGGAGTATTGTGGGGGGGCGGCAGGGAATTAGTAGTTTTCAACTAGCGTATTGTTGATGGTGTTGTAAATCTGTCAACCAAGGGAATCTTTCTAATATGAAGTCCCAATTATACCCCACCATCATTTGGTATAGGAGTCCCATCTGATATAAAGGCTCGGTTTCCAAATTCTCAAAAATTTTACTTGGCTCTAGATATCAGCAAAGGAGAGTGATGTAATGGTGACTTCGAATAACAAGGTGAGTGTGCAACATAACTATGTCTAGGTTCTCTTACAGCAAAAGGGGGGAATAAAAGTGAGCCCCTAAGTGAGAGGTAATAGTACCACCTAGGAAGAGACACACATGAACCAGAAAGGCATGTCCAACATCCAACGGAATAGTCTGCAGTGGATGCAACAATCGTTACAACCAATGAACAAGGGAATATGTGTCTAACATCTAGTGGAATAGTCCACAACGGGTGTGATGGTCATTATAACCAGTAAGAAAAGAAAGGTTTGTCTAGTATCTCGTAGAATATTCCACAAGGATGAGACAACATTAGCAACCATTACAACACATTCCCAACAAGATGAATGCTAAAATAACTGAAAAACATCAACTATCTTAGTACATGTGAAAGAAAACACGAACTACAAGTGTTCACAAAATAGTCTTACAAACATTCATAAGTCATGCATGAAAATGCGTTGGCCTGAAATGGCTTCTATAATTAAAAAAAGCTCCAAGACACATATTTACATTGTACATCACTAGCCCCAGCAGTGGGACATTGGAGCCACTCCTTGCTCCTCAAAGAAATAGTTGGTCTCTCTAATTCCTTGCGAGAGGAGCCAAGGTGAATGGTCCTTTGCTCACATAATGAGGGGTGTATATATAACCAAGGGTCGATGCTTACCCCTTATGACTCTTTGACTACCCTCATGACTGTTCAACTTCCTAAGACTTTTCAACTTACATGACTCTTCATATCCATGTGTCTCCATTGGACTTCCACTTTACAATACATTTTATTTACAATATACACGAACCATAATAGTGATGTGGGATATCAACTCATGACATGACTTAACATGACACTAATGACATGGATTGTCTTGATGATGTGGCAATGTCAAGTTGTTGTTGTTGTTGAGTGATATATGTGTTCCTGGATATATTCTCACTTCTCCTCTGCATTGCTTGATGATGCGGGGTCTTCAAAGCTATTTGGTTTTGAGAAGTGGTTGCATACATGTGTTCCTTTTGCTTATTCTTGTTAGGTCCATTTGGTCTTCTAGCTACAAGTGAGTCTTCACACATGCTTCCTCCTTTTTATCCCTCTTCATCATCTCACCATGATTGGATAGTGTACAAGTTCCTACGATTCACTCATGATGGTACAAATTCAATTAAAAAACTCCCTATCCCAAGATGATGCATTATTATCCATGAATAGATCCTGGGATAGGTGACAGGTTAGGAGATAGAGTCGAGTAATTGCGCATTGCACATGTTAGGCCCCAGAATTGTTGTATCTAATGCTTTTGTTTCCCATTTGATGCCTCACTTATTCCCTTGTTTTACTAGTTTATGAACCTTTATGTTGCACTTATATATTATTTTGATGCAATAGAAAATATTTACATTTGGGTTGTATTTTATACCTTCTCTATTTTCATTTCTTAGGTTTTATGTTCGTTAATGTTGTCAATGCAGGTCCTGCACTCCATAGAGATCCTGCACCAAAATGGAGTTGTATGTCGGCTACTTCATCATTCAATCTTTCCATGGAGGAAAATGCTAGCTAGTAGTACAAACACACATCTGGAATTATCTTGGATCCTTTTTTACAGTCAAAGTTTCATGTATCTTTCATTGACATGTCCTTGTGCTAAAGAGCACCATTCCTGCACTAGAGAGAAAAAAATTTGGAGCTTCGACATCTCCGCATGATTCCGGGGAAAATCGAGGAATATCTTTGTTAAAAATGATGTTTTAACACCTTCCCACAAATTGGATTTCACCCAAGTCATGCATGTGGGTCTCTAGAAGAAAATCAACAAATCTACACAAAATTTGCACAATTTCCAAACTACCACATTTGACCTCGATTTGCGTGAATATGGAGGAGAATCTCATAAATCTGAGCATATGGGATTTTTACCAGTATAACAAGTCATCTAGAACCAAAATTGTTTCCCAAGATTCAAAATGGTTGAAAGTTACATGAGGGTCTTTGAGGTAGTTCTATAACAAAATATTGTTTTTCCATAATTTTAGGATCTTCCCCAGATTTTCCAAAAAAATGGAAAATTCGTATCATATTTGCATTTTCTCAATGGGAAAATGGTTGTACTAGTCTATTATTGATGGGAAGTAGTTGGGATTCAATCCCTCACCTTTTTTGCAAAGGTTTGGCTTATTCAAAGCCTATCATGTAATTGTAAATTATATAAAAGCCAAATCATGGCTCTGTAGGGAGGGGGGGAAAACTTGTTATTGTACGTCCATGTTGTTGGATCAAGTTTAGGGGCTCTTCCCCCGCCCCTATGATCAGTTGGAGGTTGGATTCAAATATTTTATGTATAATTTCAACAAACATTCGAGTTAATCTAAGGAGTTATGTCAGTTTATCAATTTCTGGGTTTAAGTCTTATGTGAATGAGTTGTTTGTGTATTTGATTTCCTAGCTTTCGCAAAGGGAAACAAGCTGGTTGGATAGGGCCCAGCCAACCCATCTCTTTCTACCTCTTTCTATAAGGTGTGTTATATACAATTTTTTATGCAGGTTCAGACTAAGAAGTATTTTGTTTTGTTAATTTAACAGATCTATGTTGTCTTCATAAATTGTGTGCTACTCGAATCTGAGGTTTGATAGTGTGGGTGTGTTCATCTATTTAATATTATTGTAGTACTTCTTTCCTTTGATGCGTTTCATGAACTCCTTTCTGCAAAGGTGTGTTTCAAGTGTGTTTTAATCCTTCAGGTGTGAGTTGTTTCAGCAACAATGTTTATTCTTGCAAGGCGATTTATTTCCTTCACCCAAGTGTGTTTCATTTCTGAGTACAAGTTTGCAAGTATTCTTGACAAGAAATTTTGACTTAGGATCGATTCATTGATTAGATTTCCCTGAGTCTGAATGAAACCCTATTCACCTTTCGAGGATCTATAACTATGTCTAGTTCCCTGTGGGAATAGCCTAGTTGAGGACTAGAATCCATTGTGGGACCCTCTGAACTAAAACTTCCATTTGAGAAAGGAACAGATCTAGTTTATATGGTGACAGTCATCTAAACGAGAAGGGATTCTTTGATTCTTAGATTATATTTTCATGCTTACATGAAGAAGCTTTCTATTGCAATAGAGGTTTCCTTTGATTCCTGAAGTGCTTTTGCTTTTGAATGATAATAGAGGAGTCTTGTGATTGTGTGTGATTTATTCTCTTCTCTGATTTACTTTGAAATTAATTCATAGTTAGCACCCTTAACATTTCATTCAATTGGTTTGGAAGCCTGGTACAGGAATATTGGTTCTCTAGTACAGGAATATCTATCTAGGTATAGGAATCGATACCCTGGTATAGGAACAATGCACCCTGGAACAGGAATGCAAAATCCTAGTATTAAGGTTACTCAGTGCAGGAACTGAATATACTTCTAGTACTGGAACTTATTTTTAGTACAATAATATCATTCTAGTAAAGGAACTCCGTTCCAGTACAGGAACATTGTTGCGGTGCAGGGACGCAGATTTAGTCCAGGAAGGAAAATTTGTAATAGAGACAAATGTACCTAAAATTCTAATTATTTATCTATCTCTTAACGCATTGATACTCAGTCACAAAATATTTCTTTCTTTCCTTTATTTATCAGAATTGTTTATGTTGATTCAAGTTCCTTTCATTAAGTTCTAGTGCAGGAATGAGACTCATTTCGGTACAGGCATGTGGTTGCTCTAGTACAGGAATTAGATATCTTTAGTAAAGGACTCATATTTTATAAGTATAATAGAAGATCATCCTTTATGTTCTTTTTAAATCACTGGAGTCTTGATTATAGGAACATATTTCATTTTCCAACATTAATTTTAGATTGATTGCAAGGAATTCTTTAATTTTTCTGTAAAAGTTTGTGACAAGTATTTTTCTTGAGTGAATCCAGTTTCAAAAACCATGTGGTGTCATTGTATTAACTAGTGCAGGTTGTTGAATTCCTTCTCTGGAATTTCCAATGTTGCAACTCTAAGTTTATGAACTCCGAGATTGACAATTAAATGTTAGGTTTTTTATTACGCCCAACATTTTGGCACCAGTGCAGGGGAGGCGCTTTGGGGATTGACCTTGGTGACCTGTTGCATTTGGTTTTATTTTTCACCTAGTTTCTCTTGCAGGTTTCTATTATTTGATTTTATTTCTTCCCTACATATCTTGGATATTTTGAGGATTTTCATTTCTTGAGTTCTATAAGAACCCCCCTATATATATACATTACCCTCGTGCTAACGGAATATACCATTTGGTTTGTTGAAGACATGAAAATGGTATTTTGAGGAATCATTCAATGAGGAGTTTTGATCCTGCTACAGAGATATACAACTCATCCAATGAAGAACTCACAAGTGAAAAATTTATTATTTTGCTTGAACATAAAAGTAATATTATTAAATCTTTGATTTCAACATTAGATGATTTTCAGGAAGAATAGAAGAAGGAGGAAGAACCATTGTTGATCTTTTGTGCCAACTGTAGAAAGAAACACTTACTTGGAAAGTGCCCACTTAGTAGCTTGAAAGTTTGCATAATTTGTGAAGAGGCTCATGCAACAGAACATTTCCCATCACTGCCCGGATTACTAAAGGTACTCAGGAAATCAAGTAAGGAATCGAATCGACTTCCAGGTATAACTCAAAACCCATCACCATTTAATACTTGGAATAATGTTTATAATCCTGAGTAGGTTCCTCAACATATTTATAATCTTATAGTTCCAAGGAAAACTTTTGATCCTCCTCCAACTGAATACCTTACTTCGTGGCCACAATGGCCCTCTCCTTGGACCTCATCATTGAGTCAAATATCCCCATGGCCTCAAGAATGGGTTGGAGCCTTTTCCCTAGGGTAGTCTTTCATGAAAAATCAACAACAACCACAATTTCCACTTAATGCACCATCAAGTTATACTCCTCCATGGTCCCAGTGTAGGAATTTACAGGGTAAGTTCCTCAGAAAAAACACCAGAAGGACACCGCTCACAAACAGATCACAGATCAATACACCAGTATTTTGACGTGGTTAAAACCCTCAGAGAGGGAAACAGTCCACGGCCTGCGCCCAACGTGGCTACTACAGGCAATTTATTAATAAAAGAATGAAAATTTACATAAGCTTCTCTCATGCACGGTTAACCTACAAATGACCCTCCATGCGCTTTAAATAGAATTCATGGACCAATCGGGTGTCAAGCCACGGATCAAGTGTCGGTAAAATCGAGGAGAGAATGAACCGTCGGATCACTCCATATCGTGACCGTCGGATTGTAAGTTACAAAATGTACAACGGTAAAGAAACACACTTTACCTAACGCTAACCTAACTCTATACTAGACCAAGTTGAACTTAACTATTCCTATGTGTCGGAATATCCTAACACCCAGCTACCTATGAAACCTTACCTTAATCCATACCCTAGCCTTTATCCTACTCCATACCCTATCCCTCATCCAATCCCTAGTCCATATATTAACCAAAACCCTATACCTAGCCCTAATACATACCTTAATCCATACCCTAAACCTAGATCAAACCCTAAACCTAACCTTAGTTCAAACCCTAACCCAAACCATATCCCAAACCATAAACCAAACCAGCAAGTTGCACAAAAATTTAAAAAACCTATTCTTCCCATTGATTCCCCTATTGAGTGTAATGATATATCTTCAAGGTTGGGGGAAGAGGAGAGTTTGGAAACATCTCCTATCACTACAAAACATTCACCCTGGGAAGATCTAATTCAAATACCATCAGAGGAGAAATATTCCATTGGAACATGTTCTAAAATTGTTGTTGAAACTCAAAGCCCTAAAATTTCCCTTAACCATTCTTGCCAATATGAAAAGAAAAAGTTTGAGCCCAAACTTGAGGGGTTTCTCTTTTGTCTTTCACTGTATCCTTCATGCCTCCAAGGGAGTGATTATCAAGCTGTGGAAGATTTGTACGAGTTGGAGAATCATAAATATGTGGATCCCATTGAATATTGGTTTCATGCAGTCATCAACGCACCTTATTCCCGCATCATTTGACAGCTCTTGGTACCATATCAATGAAAGAAATTGGTTTCTCATACTCTTGTATGTGTTAAAGCTTCTTCTTTAAAACTAAGTGACATGAGTATATTTAATATTCTGTTACGCACATGGCTATATTGGAAGTACTCCTACACTTGAAGGAGACCTTCCTTTCTTTAAATTAGGGTAGGGTAGTATTAGAACAATGAATAAAAATGTCATTTGAATTAAAATTGTATAGCAACACTCTTGAAGTTGCAATTCTTAAGGTACAACTATTGGAATTTCTATCATTAAGAACTATAATTGTGGTAAGATTTGTCAGAAGCAATTCACTCTTAATGCCTCATATTCTATAAAGTGTCCTTGATTGTCGATTGAGATTAATCATTGGGTCAGTTAGGGGGATTGTTATTGTTATATTCAATACTTTCCATTCATAAGCCTGAGAACTTACTTTTGACCTATTCATTATAACAAACTATCATCCAAGAAATCATTTCAAGTTTCTCTTTGAAGGTATTGATGAAAAGCCTCCTATGGTGCACCACTCCTATAAAACCCTAATGATCTCTCATGAGAACCATAGCATGATCAAGTTAAGGAATCTTTCAGTCATTGTCTGAGATGTTTTCTTTAAAATGAGTCTTTAGGGTAGAAGGACCAATAGGTAAAGATTAGTAATTAAAAACCATTCATGCCATCCCGTGCTCTTAAGGATCATATTTTCCTCCCCACATATTAAGTAACATACTTAAGGTTAATTATAATCAGAGTTTCTTTTTTAAATGATTAAATGAGGGATGGGAGGTCTCATTACGAGATGACCTACCATGATCATGGGTCATAATGAGAATAACATTACCACTACTGGTCACCAAGCCAGGGTAATGGCTTTCAATTGAAATATGGAAGACAAGAGGTCTCATCATGAGTCGGCTTGTTCATTCTTGTTAGTTCTTGTGAATGGCACCGTCGTTAGCTGATTACTAAGCCAAGCAAACGACCTTCAATTAATTCCCAAATAAAAGTAAATTCTTTTGAATGACTCTGAATATATATCTAATAGATGGGACATAGACAATTCGTGGGGTTAAAAGGCATCATTATCGAGGATATAGACGCATGCTGGCAGCAAGACCATGCCTATGGTATTAAAGTTAATTTTAAACTATGATTTACCTGGTTTTTTCGTCTTTCCCTGAATTAATTATCATATCTCTCTGAGGATGGATTTAATATCCTTTCAGTAATGTGCTTTGGATTTCTATCTTTCATAAATATGAAGGTTTTCATGGATGTGGGACCCTTAGTGTCAGTGATTCACTTTGCTTGAAGAAGAGGAGCTTCAACTATATGCTTGGGTAATGGTAAGATGGTCATCCTGAGAAGGTATAATTTTGTCATATTTCTTTTTCCCTATTTCCATCCATTTTAATGCCTTGGCTTCCAAATAATGTCACTTTTATTTATAATAATGAGGTTATTGAAAGTGAATACCTACTGACTAAGGCAACTCTTGAGATGCTTTGAGGAAGTTTTGATTGTTGACTATTTCATGATAACACTATTCTTGCAGTAATGACATTGTTGGAATTCGTATGGTATCCCTGGAATTTTATTTTCTTTTGATAAGTCTTAATTAATAAGGATGGACCAGCAGGCATTTTCTGTCAGAACAGTGAAATCTAGCAAGGAACAATATTATGAGTGCAAGAACATTTATGTTTCAATTCTGGTTTTTTACAAGGGAACATCAGTATTGTAGTTGATTCGCTTGCATGAGGGCATGCAAGATGATCGTCATGGGGGGAGGTTAGGCCCCAGAATTGTTGTATCTAATGCATCTTTTTTCCCATTTGATGCCTCACATATTCCCTTGTTTTACTAGTTTATGAGCCTTTATGTTGCACTTATATATTATTTTGATGCAATAGAAAATATTTACATTTGGTTTTCATATTATACCTTCTCTATATGCATTTCTTAGGTTTGATGTTCGTTAATGTTCTTAATGTAGGTCCTGCACTCCATAGAGATCTTGCACCAAAATGGAGGTATATGTCGGCTACTTCATCATTCAATATTTCCAGGGAGGAAAATTCTAGTTGGTAGTATAAACACATGTATGGAATTAAATTGGAACCTTTTTTACAGTTAGAGGTTCATGTAGCTTTCACTGACATGTTCTTGCACTACAAAGCAGAATTCATGCACTAGAAAGCAACCAATTTGAAACTTCGACATCTCGGCACGCTTCTGGGGAAAACCGAGGAAGGTTTTTTTTTTAAATGATGTTATAACACCTTCCCATGAGTTGGATTGCACCTAGGTCGCATGTGTGGGACTCTAGAAGAAAATCAACAAATCTGCTCAAAATCTACATATTTTCCAAACTGCCAAGTTTGACCTTAATTTGCGTGAATATGGAGGAGAATATCAGAAATCTAAGCATATGAGTTTTTTACTAGTATAACAAGTTATCTAGAACCAAAACTATTTCCAAAGATTTGCAATGTTTTAAAGGTTACATGAGGGCATTTGAGGCAGTTTTATATAAAAAGAATGTTTTTCCAAAATTTTAGGATCTTTGCCGAGATTTGCGAAAAAATTGGAAAATTCATATAATATCTGCATTTTCTCAATAGGTCAATAGTTTCACTGGTATCCTATTGATGGAAATTATTTGGGATTCAATCCCTCACCTTGTGTACAAAGGTTTGGATTGTTCAAAGCCTATCATGTAATTGTAAACTATATAAAAGCCAAATCATGGCTCTCAGGAAAGGGGAGAAAACTAGTTATTGCACTTCCATGCTATTGGATCAAGTTTAGGGGGATCTTCCCCCTTCCCTATGATCATTTTGAGGCTGGATTCGAAGCTTTGATGTATAATTGCGTCAAACATTCAAGCTAATCTAAGGAGCTATGTCGGTTTATCAATTTTTGAGTTTAAATCTTATGTGAATGAGTTGTTTGTGTATTTGATTTCCTAGATCTAGTAAAGGGAAACAAGTTGGTTGGCTAGGGACCATCCAACCCAGCTTGTTCTCCCTCTTTCTTAAGGTGTGTTAGATATATTTCCTTATGCATGGTTGGAGCAAGAAGTGTTTCATCTTTTTATGTAGCTAATGAATCTTTGTCTTCTTCATAAACTATGTGACTCGGATCCGAGGTGTGAAGGTGTGGGTGTGTTCATTTACTGAAGATTGTGGTAGCATATATTTTCTTTGATGTGTAGTTTTCTTTCTGAAAAGGGTGTGTTTCAGTTTACTTGCACCACTGTGTTTTAATTATGTAAGTGAGGGTTGCTTCCACAAGGGTGTTTATTTCTGCAAGTGGATCTATTTTCTTTATGCAAGTGTGTTTCATTTCTGAGTATGCAAGTGTGTTCTATGCAAGTGTGCTTCTTTAACTTGGGGTTAATTTATTTATATTTCCCTAAGCGTTAATGAAGTGTTGTCCACATTATGAGGATTTGTGACTATGCTTATTTTCTTGTCAAAAATAGTTTAGTTTAAGGCTGGAATTTAGTGAAGGAACCTTTGAACTGAAACCTCTATTCGATAAAAGTGCAGATCTAGTGAATATCATGACAGTCATCTAGGAAAGAAGGGATGCTTTGTATTTATAGTAGATGATCATTTTCACATGAAGAAGCTTTATGTTGCAGTAGAGATTTCTTTTGACTTTCGAAGTACTTTTCAATTTCAAATGAATGATTAGATAAGGAGTCTTTTGATTATGTGTGATTATTTCCTCTGCTCTGTTTTCCTTGCAAATTAATTTCTAGTTAGCACACTTTACATTTTATGCAAGTGGTTTGGAAGCTAAGTATAGGAATATTGGTTTCTTAGTATAGGAATCGATACCATGGTACAGGAATAGAGTACCTTGGTACAGGAACCTAAAATTCTTGTATGAAAGCTAAAATGCTTAGTACATGAATATTGATTTCTTAGTACAGGAATCTTTGTCTCAGTATAGGAATCGATACCCTGGTACACAAACCCAGAATTCTAATACTAAGTCATAATATTCAGTGTAGAAACATAATACACTTATGGTGTACGAACATCGTTTTAGTATAGGAATATCATTCTAGTGCAGGAACTTTGTTCTAGTATAGGAACGTTGTTGCGGTGTAGGAACAAAGATTTAGTCTAGGAAGGAAAAAGTGTACTAGAGACAAATGTATTTAAAAGTTTGATTACTTTTTTTCCTCATAACTGCACAGATACTCAGTCACAAAAGATTTCCTTTATTTCCTTTATTTACCAGATTGTTTCTATTGATTCAAGTTCCTTTCATTAAGTTCTAGTGCAGGAATGAGACTCATTTTGGTACAAGCTCGTGGTTGCTCTAGTGCAAGAATGAGATATCTTTAGTAAAGGACACGAATTTATAAGTATAATAGAAGATCATCTCTTTTGTTCTTTTTAAAGCACTGGAATCTTGATTACAGGAACATATTTCATTTTTTCGCATTTTTTTCATGGCATGCTTTAATTTTCTGTCAAAGTTTGTGACAAGTATTTTTCTTGAGTGAATCCCGTTTCCAAAATGGTGTGGTGTTACTGTAAAAACCATTGCAGGTTGCTGAAGTCCTTCAATGGGATTTCCAGTGCCGCGCCTCTAAGTTTACGAACTCCCGAATTGAAAATTAAATGTTAGGTTGCTTATTATGCCCAACAACATAGTTCCAGGTGACAGGGAGAGATGGTTGATCCTTGAAACTGCACAAAGCGCCTTAGGCTTGACTGAGGAACTTTTCAACATAGTACCCATCAGGGAAAGAAATTTTGTAGTGGCCACTAGGAGTCAAGATTGCGTAGTTCATGAAATCAGGGTTCAATCTTGATCACTCAGACTACGTAGTGTGAATCTCAGGCCAGACTAAGGGAGAAATTTGTGCAGTGACCACCGAGGGAGAAATTTGCACAGTGACCACTGAGGGAGAAATTTGCGTAGTGGACACTTAGGGAAAAATTTGCATAGTGACCACTGAGGGAAAAAATTGCATAGTTAAAATAAGCAGTGGAGGTTGTGGGATGGGGCCCTAGGAGGAAAAATTTTGCAGTTTTAGTAGGCAAGGGGGATTCAGCAACAGAGAGACCTAGAGGATAGATATGTGCAATTATTTAGGTCAGTGACCTCCAAAAGAGGGAGGACACTAGGGACACTTCTGCGCGGTTTTGGATGCCAAGGGAAGCTAGTTTCTCTGTGCATTGTGGGGTTCCAACACGCAAGGGGAGAAACTTGAGGACTGAAAGTGCGAAGTGTGCAGTTCAATTATGGGGGCAAAGGGAAGTTATTGAGCTCTTGAATTTCATAGTGCAACTACCCTGGGGCATTATTCCTATGCATTGCGTAGTTCTAGGTAGAAAGGCTACATCACTAAGGGTTGATACTACGTAGTGCATATTTCAGTCAAGGTCCGATGAAGTTGAGTTGCCTGGTCAGGAAGATATTTAGAAAAATGGCTAAGTGCGGTAGGAAGATAAATTCGGGAAGAATTTGAACTTGTGATCACACACTTAGCATACTTTGATGACACAACAACATATTCCAGTGGAAAAACAAGACAAATCATAACCCTTTGTGTGATTGTCCTGTAGCAAGAAGTGATAAGTGCGACACGTGAGATAGAATTTAGGACAACCATGACGACACTTGTGCAACAATGCTCAAAACTGTGTGTATCAGTTCGATGGGTGTTTACATAGCTATGACAACTTGTATACACAAAAACAAACCTTCGAAACTACTAGAAAAGGTCCAAAAGCATGGAAAAACAGTCAAACATGCCAAAAGATGACAATTGATCCAACAAGAAAAAGGGGTCAAAGGACTCTAGGAAATCTCATCAAATGGACTTAAGTGTTTGCAACAATCAAAGGAAAGACCAAGGAAGGCTCCAAACTTTGAGTGCATTCCAAAATTTTGGAGGGTGTTTGTTAGGTCTATATACTATTAGTGTAACCCCTTATTGTTATTATTACAACCCCCTTATTATATTGTTGTGCCCATGTAGTCCCCATATTGTTATTATTGTGCCCCATAGAAGCCCACTATTTTTATTGTTGTGCCCGTACATTATTATCGTTATGTCGACTCTGATTATATTATGACCCCTTAGACTCCTATATATACAAAGGAGGTCTTATCATTTGTATCATCAAAGAATTGTTCATTTGTGTAATGTAAAGGAGGTTGCCCCCTCAAAGAGGCTGAATTCTAAGGTGTTGATATATGTTTTCTATCTTTTTGTGAGCTGGTTTCGTAACAGTATTATAGTTGCTACAACACTTAGCGACACGTTGGTTGAATTCCAGCTTCTCTATCTTGGTTAGTTTCTTTTGTGTAGGGCCTTGGTACTTGAGGGAGTATTGATTCATTGTGTAGATTACTTTGGATTCCCCACTTACCCCATGGGTAAACATGGTCTCCTATGTACCTTCGCAGTTGAACACAACATAAGATTCAGCATAATCATAATAGTTTGGATTGGGAAGGGCAGTTTAGCTCGTGAGCTTAAGATTTTTAGAGTGTATTTTTTCATATTTGTTGTTGCTCTGTTTCTAGCAAGCTTAGACAGTACCCCGATGGAGTCACACGGGCATTGCTCCACTACTAGTGAACCTAGATAGTACCTCAGTGGAGTCACTTGCTTCACCTCTCTATGCAAGAAGCCTTTCTCTTATTTCACCTTTCTTTATTTATTTAAAGAGAATTGTTCGTCTACACTTATTTATTTTGGAGCAGAAGAGGGATACCAACTTATTGAGAGAAGGAGAGGGTTTTCCTTAAGATAAGCATATAAAGACCTCTGATTTAGGTTTTATCATTTATATTTTCCCCTTCTCCATTTCTACTAGTTGGATAAGATAGAAAAAAAAGAAAACAAAAAACTGAGTATAGGCATGAGGTTCCCAGACTGGACAGAGACTCATGGTCAGACCAAAACTCTCCTTACACACAGATCGTATTTTTCGTCAGAACTTCATTAGACAAAAGGTGTAACCAACACAAGGAAGATAGACAGATGGCTAGCCAAATGCTGAAGTGTCATAAGACTCTTTGTAATCTGGCCACCCACATACTAAGAAGCCAAAATAGGTCCAGAAACAACACTTATTCGTATGATGAAAACAAAAGGGAAAACGCAACAAGGAAGAAAACAAGACAAAAAGAAGGACAACGCAGAGCTAAGAAACAAAACCAAAAGACAAGAAAAAAAAAGGCTAAAGCAACAATGGTGTAGAACCAGAATAAGAAAACGAGGACAGACTAGAGGGAATGAGTAAGAAAAGGAAAACTATAATGCATCTAATACTACTCCTAACCTAACATCTAGAAGGTCGGGGTCGTGTATAATGAAATTTCCAGTGAACCCACTATAGTCTTTCTCGACCTTCATCCACAAAGATATGAGAATTACAAGAGATAAAAAGTGATGTGCAATAGAAGATTTAAAAACTTAACAAACTTGCACACGGAAAAGAATGTATCTTTTATGGGGGGGAGGTGTGTCACACCCACTACTTTTATCCAATTCCCATTCTTACCATTTTGATGAATACCATTTTTCAACAAACCTCAAAATCCTCTTGCGGATGTGTCTTCATCTACACCGAGCTTCTTAGCAAGTGTGAGGAAAGATTGAAATTTTTTTTCTTCAACATAGCTTTCCAAGTTATATTGTTCCAGCCATTCAATGATTGGATCATAAAATTCATGATGGCCCTCTTGAAAAACCCAAAATGTTGGAAAAGGTGAATTTTCAATTTGAAGAGCAAGTTCACAATGGGAATCGTGTGAGGAAAAATAGATCTAATCATACCCAACAATCATGTCAAGATAGTGGGGACCTGCCATAACGATCAGTGAAGGCTGAAGTACCACTCTTGTTTGACAAACATATGAAGAGAGAGATGTTGAACAACGAAGATCAAGTGGTGTGAAACAATTATCATTATATGTGTTGATGGGAAAATAATAAGCTGAATGACAGTGACCAAGGACATATAAATGATCATATGAGCTAATTCAAACCTCAGATTCCTGGTTTGAAATAAACAAAGAAAAATCAATTTGAACAATCTCACGAATGCTCTGAACAATTGAACCAAGTTCCTCATGAGCCAGATATAACAGACCACCTTCCAGCAACTGGGGACGAATTGTAAAAGCATCGTAGTCATTGAAAGATTTTAAGAAGGATGCTAGCACCAAAAAATGTATGAGACCAGTTGGGACATGGTGAAACAAAAATAACTTGATTCGTGTGATAGCTTGTGCATTCATTATCACTCAAGAAGATTTCTAGTGTGATGAGAGGACGAGTTTGCAATAAAAAAATTGCAAGCAGACTAAGGAGTTGACAATTCAAGGATAAATTTGATAAGTATGATTCCTTCATGAAAAGATAGTCCTTGAGAAATCCACTTTGCAATTCCATGACTCTACGAGAGATGCACATTCCCAACTCGAGTTTGATGTGAGAGATTTTCATGAAGACGAATGAACTACAACAGATTCGTGAATTCAGTCATATGTAAAATATTGAAAATTTGAGAGGTCGCACCTGAAATACCAAACATTTTTTAGATGGGAATTCTCATCAAGTGAAACCATGAAGATAGGTGGAAAAAGTGATATAAATCAAATCTGATTTAGTCTTGGGGGCTTACGAGTGTCATGAAATCCTGACATAACAATCAATGGAAGTTGAAGTACCTCGACTCCCTGGCAGGTCCCGGAAATTCCTAGGATTTCAGAATTGCAGTTTTAAGCCTAAACCAAATCATGCATGGCTTGAGGATAGTTGTTGTTATTGATTTCAAAACTGCTCACCAAATGGCAGCCATCTCTGTCACAGGTTTCACCATATTTTTCAGCTTCAACAATCAAATTACTCAATTGAAGAGGCTCTTCTAATAGCATATTCAAAGATAAATGAATCGGTGAGATCTCATGAGCAAGCTAATTTAAATGGTTGTCTTCATGCAAAATATCATATGACATGGAATGGAGAGGGTACTCTATCATTTGACAGATTTCAACTTCATCATGGACAACATCACTGCCCTGTGCCAATCGAGGGGATAACTCACCAGATGAAGAAATCGAATAGCGTGGAGTATCTTCGTTGCAAGTAGATGTGTTGCAAATGGTTGGACACAAGGGATAGTGAGGTGAAGGGAAAGTTTTTATATGAACATCTTATTTGACCGAACCAGATTCTACATCTAAATTAAAATCTTCATGAGGAACCAAAATATCATATGATGTGCTAGGGAATTCTTCGTGGCATATGGAAATAGAGTTATCATCATTGGGATGATCACTACCCAAGGTTGGGGGTTGATTTAAATAATTGTTTTTTTTTGGATTTTCCACCGAGATTAGCAGATTGGGATTCAAGAATGAAAACTTATTATTTTGACATGGAGATTTCTGAAATAGTGAAGAAATATTGGAAGCATCTTCACCTTGTTTCTCCTCTACCTGGGTACCATGACTTCTTTGCACTGATCGCAATTTGGGCCAACAGCTTGAGAATCAAGAGAATGTGAAGAAATAGTTGGTGAAGAAGATTGATCAAACGGGTCATGGTACAAAGGGTCGGGATATGTAGATTATAGAGGACAATAAAAATCTGGATTAGCTTTGAGACCAGAGTTGTGAATGGTGACATCATCTTGCGGAATGGAGGAGTGATTCTTCACCATAGGCTGCATGAGCCATTATGTAATTTCATCCATTGAAGCGAAAGAAGAATCAGAAGATGAACTGGAGATTTGATTTGCACATTTGACAATTTTACAATCATCACAAATAGGCACCCTCATTGGAACCGAAAAAGGAGGAGGACACAGAACAAAAGGGGTAGTTAGCTCCTCCTCTGAGATTTGAGGTGCCTCATGATTCTTAAGAGGTTGGGAAGAAGAAAAATAAGGAGGTTTAGGCTCACCATATGAAGAGATAAAATAAGGAGGTTCAAGAAATCCCAATTCAATTTTTTTTTTTTTTTTTTCTAGAATTTCACAACAAAGTTGAAGGTACCGATTAGAAAAATCCTCAACTTATTCATCATGCTTCATTCTTAAATTATTTATTCTTCCACAAACATCTTGGAATTTATACCTATCAAAGGCTTGATGGAGCTCCCTGAGGAAATGAAGAAGGGAATGCATAGAAGCTAGTGGCAAGGTATGGCACCACTAATCAGCACAACCTTCAAGGGTGAAAAAGAAAAGCACACAAGCCAACTCTTCATCATCGATTTCGTAAGCTTCACAAAATTTAAGAAAATTAGAAATGTGCTCGGTTATAGATGTTCCCTCCTCACCATCAACTTTAACTGGGACAAGTGATTGAGTGGCCATCAGGGACTAAAAATTGATAAAGGAAAAAATTATAGAAACACCTTGAGATTATGATTTTTGTATGATCCATTTTAGATAAGAGACTTAAACCAAATGTAATGAGATGAACTTGTCTTCTTACCCTTCTAGCGTTGTTTATTTGATGATACTGGAAATCCATCAACCAAGGGGATCTCCCTGATATGAAGTCCCAATTAAACCTTATATTGTTTGGTATAAGAGTCACATCTGGTATAAAGCCTCAATTGTAAAATCCTCAAAGATCTGCCTTAGATCTAGTTGTCAGCACAAGAGAGTGATGCAATGGTGTATTCGAACAACAAGATGAGTGTGCCCAGTGAGTGTGTAGCGCAACTATGTCTAGGTCCTCTTACTGCAAAAGGGGGGAAGAAAAATGAGGCTTTAAGTGAGAGGTAATAGTACCACCCAGGAAGAGACACACATGAACCAAAAATGCCTATCCAAAATCCAGTGGAATAGTCCACATTGGATGCGACAATCATTACAACCAATGAGCAAGGGAAGATCTATCCAACATCCAGTGGAATAGTCCACAGTGGATGTGACAGTCATTATAACTAGTAAGCAAGGAAAGGTCTATCTAGTATCCAATGGAATAGTCCACAAGAATGAGACAGCAGTGGCAACCATTACATCACAATCCCAACAATATGAGCATTAACATAACCAGATTAGTTCAACTATCTTAGTACATGTGAAAGAAAACATGAAATACAAACATTCACAGAATAGTCTTACAAACATTCATAATTCATGCATGAAAACGTGTTGGCCTAAAAAGGCTTATGTAATTAAGCAAAATATCCAAGACACATATTTACATTGTACATCACTAGCCCTAGTAGTAGGAAATTAGAGCCACTCCTTTCTCATCAAAGTACTAGTTGGTCTCTCTAATGCCTTACAGGAGGAGCGAAGATGAAACATCCTTTTCTCATACAATGAGCGGGGTATATATAACCAAGGGGTGATGCTTACCCCTTGTGACTCTTTGATTACCATCAAGACTATTCAAAATCCTATGATTTTTCAACTTACATGACTCTTCATATTCATGTGTGTCCATTTGACTTCCACTTTACAATACATTTGATTTACAATATACACGACCCACAATAATGATGTGGCATATGAAAACTCATGACACAACTTGACATGACACTGCTGAAATGGACTGGATTGATGATGTGGCAATGTCAAGCCTAAGTTGCTACTGAGTGATAGATGTGTTCTTGGATATTCTTTCTCTTCTCCTATGCATAGCTTGATGATATGGGGTCTTCAATGATATTTGGTCTTAAGAGGTGGTTGCATACATGTGTTCCTTTTGCTTTCTCTTGTTAGGTCCATTTCTCTGTCGAGCTACAAGTGAGTCTTTAGGCATGCTTCCTCCTTCTTCTCCTTCTTCATCATATCACCATTATTTGAGAGTGTACATGTTCCTGCAATTCACTCATGACGGGATCACATCAATATAAAAACTCCCTATCCTAAGATGATTCATTATTATCCATGAAATGAGCACAGGACAGGTGACAGGTTGGGAGATAAGGCCAAGTAACTGGGCATTGCATAGTTCTAGGTGACAGGGAGAGGGGCTTGATCACTAAGACTGCCCAAAGAGTATAAAATGTTTGAAGATACTTTTGTAAAAATATTCAAATTTATAATGATTTTATATAGTTTTTGCAAAATTTTGGCAATTTTTAAGGTAAAATAATTTTATAGTATAAAATTTGGGTGAATCATTTTTAGAAAAATATGGAAATTGGAAAATCTTATTTTTGGAAAAAACATGCAAAATTAGCTCACCTGTGAATATTAGCCCCTAAAATTTTCCCTACAAGGGGGAATGGGAAGCAGAGAGACTAGGAGGACAAATCTGCGAAGTTCTTGAGGTCAATGAGATTTGGTTAAGGGAGGACACTGGGGACACTTTTACACAGTTATGGAGCCCAAGGGAGGTTGGTTTCTCTGTGCATTGCGGGGTTCCAGTAGGAAAGGGGAGAAAAGGACTGAAAGTGTGAAGTGTGCAATTCAAGACAAACTGGGATGAACTGTTGTGCAATTATGGGTGTGAAGGACAATGTTGAACTCTGGAATTGGGTAGTGAAACTACCTAAGGGGACAGTAACTAGGCACTACGCAATTCTATGCAACAAGGTCACATCACTGAGGGCTCAAACTGTGTATTGAGCAATTCAGTCGGGGTCCGGTGAAGCTCAGTTTCCCAGTTGAGAAGATATTCGAAAAAATGTCTAAGTGCTGGAGAAAGATGAACTCATGAAGACCTTGAACTTGTGGTCACACACTCAGCATACTTTGACGACATAACAACATAGGCCATCGGTGTAGGTTTTAACCCCGTACAGAAATTACCTGCATACGAATTCTAAAACAAATAAAATAAACAATGAGAGAGCATAACACATAAAACACATATATACAGATATTTTCCCCTGGATCCCAAAATCGGGACTACCAGCTTGATTTTTCATTATGTTCCTTTCAATGTTACAATACATATTTATACATGTCGAAGCATCCAATACCATGGACCGAAAACCATCGCGTCCAAAACCATGTGCAAAAAATATGTGCAAAACCATAGGTAGGTCCACCCAACCTAATATAGGGTCCAAAAAACAAAA
>APFE030460546.1:71392-86385 GCA_000404065.3 Pinus taeda
TCCAGCCGGCAACTCCACCAAATCCCAAGCCTCATTTTTGTGCAAATATGCCATTTCATCAACCATGGCCTCTTTCCAAAGTTTTCCATCCTCTGAATCTACTGCTTCCTTCCCAGTTCAGGGATCATCGTCAGTAACAGATAAAGCAAAATTTGAATAGAAATCAAATAGATTATGCCTTTCTAGCTGCCTTCTTTCTTGAACTGGTCTTCTCACACCCAGAGCTTATGGCTCTTCATCTTCTGGTTCCTCCTCTATTGTAGAGTCTGATTCTTCCTCCTTAAATGCAAACTCTATCTTCTCAGGTTCCTTTGGTTGGACTTCATCCTTAATAACAACTTTTACCTCTCTGAACACCACATCTCAATTGTACACAACCTTCCTTGTTACTGGGTTCCAAAGCTTATAACCCTTTAGACCATCCTTATACCCAATAAAGATGCACTTTTTAGATTTACTATCCAACTTGGTTCATTTCTCCTTTGGAACATGTACATATGCATCACATCCGAAGACCCTCAGATGTGAAAGAGAGGGTTTCTTACCAGTCCATACCTCTTGTGGAGTCTTATCCTCCAACCCTAATGAAAGTGATATGTTGACCAGGTAACATGCTGTCTCCACCACCTCTGCCCATAATTCCTATCCTAACCCGGCACCGCTAAGCATGCTTCTTGCCCTTTCCATCAATGTCTTGTTCATTCTTTCTATAACTCCATTTTGCTCAGGTGTGTGAGTAGTCTTCTGCCATGCTATACCACACTTCTTACAGAATTCTTCAAATTCCTTACTGCAAAACTCTCCACCATTATCTGTCCTCAACACCTTTATCTTCTTCTCTGTCTGGTTTTCTGATCCAGGTGGATCTTCAAGAACACACAGGACAAAGAGGGCTTATGGAGGCTCAAAAATCAAAGTCATCATAATGACTTCAATCCAAGACCAAATCATAGATCTCATCGACCTGATCACAAAGGTGCGAACGATTTGTCAAACCGAGCTCGTATGCGAAAGATAGAGCTCTTCAAAGTTTGACATGACAAAGGAAAAAGCAGGGCCCATAGTGTGCCACATGGCATCCCAATGAGCAAGTGGGACCCACATGGAAGCCCATCAACCACTGACACATGGCATTTCATCATTGGCCTCCTAAACCTGCACAAGCAACAAAAATCATTTTGGTTATAACCATACCAAAAAAATAATTCTAATATAGTTATTAAAATAACTATATATAAAACTACATAAAAACAAATCATAACAAATCATTTTATATATATTAACTAAATCAAAAGAAAAGTTAAT
Source organism: Pinus taeda (assembly GCA_000404065.3). Classification (NCBI taxonomy): domain Eukaryota; kingdom Viridiplantae; phylum Streptophyta; class Pinopsida; order Pinales; family Pinaceae; genus Pinus; species Pinus taeda. The sequence goes on from APFE030460546.1 coordinate 72,698, forward strand.
ATATAATTTTTGTTACATTAAATTATAACAAATTCCATTAAGAAAAAAACCAACGTATCACAAATACGTGGCAAGGTAATTACGTCGTAAGGCGTTTCCCTCTGAAATCAACTCCCCTGTCTGCCTACCTGTAATATTTATACGCCATAGGATTATATGTTAGACGATTGCAAAGGTTTCAGCCCTTAGATTAGAAGCTGAAATGGTTTGCGCACTGGTCCATTCTCATTTTCCATTATTCAACTTTTAGCTTAACCAGGAAGGGAACGGCCAATTATCATTTTCCATTCTTCCCTACAGGAGAAATTAAAGGGAAATCCATAGCTGGATCAGAGGAGAAGGAGGAGGAGAGCACCATGGTCGAAGGGCTAATGACCAGAAGCGTCTCATAATGGGTATTCCTGAATTCTTCCAATTATGACAATTAAAATGGGCGTTCCAGACGCTCCAAGTTATCGCTACCCCGAGATTTTGACAGCAGATGAAGAATGCGGCTGCAAGACAGTTGAATTGAAGGAGCCTTTACCACGCGGCCATACAGACATCTCTCCACGACACTCAATCCTATCTTCTGCAAACATGGAGACGAATTGCAACAGGACAACGAGGCTCCTCTTCATACTGTCCTTAGCTAGACGTTGTTTTAGGAAAAGCTTCTTGCAATTTACTCGGTGTTTGAAATCATGGAATCGTTGCAGGGCGAGGCTTTCTCTCTATCCAATCCTCGTAAATAGCGCACATTTCTCTAGCGGATAGCGGATAGCCTTATTGAAAGTCAAGCTGGATCTTCATTTCATTTACAGGCAAGTTCTAACATCTACAAGCTAGGCATCTTTCGAACAAAAAATTCCTATAGTTTACACTAGTATGTTCGATTGCTTGTCAAATTAGAGTATGTCTTCTATTTATAAAATTCCAATAATCGATAAGCCGAAAAGCTAACTAGCAAATCTGAATTTAGTAAGGAGCAGGCCTGGAATTTTATTTTCATGCCGGTCACTTTAGGTTTTATGTAGATTCCTGAGTGTCAAACTTTCCTGTTGTTATACTCAAATTTTATATAATAATTGGGTGGTAGGCTTCAAAGTAGTCATCCTTAGAAGAAGAACGCACCATTATTAGTCGAAATTAGTTGACTTATTTACCCATTATTGTAGTACAAAACTCTACTCTTAATTGCCCATATTCCATTGAAAATGCCTCCTAATAACAGGCAGTGTGAAATGACCATGTCTAATGTAATCATAACTAGACAGCTCAAACTGTAGAGAAATAAAATGGTTGGCAATGATTTTCTCCTTTATGTAGTCGTATTATTTTTCTTTTGGATTTGCTATCAATAGTAGTAATATACAAATTTCTTAATGTTGCAAATACTTTCTAAACCATTATCTCAATCTAATAAATCTCTTGTTGATACCAACAATAAGTTGGGAAACCTCCGGAAAGATTTCCCCTACCCTTTGGCAGGAATGTGAAAGCTACTAAAATGTGAGAATGAATGATAAAGGAAAGGCTCATCTTATTCTGGCTTCTTCATGCATTTGTCACTGCATAATACTTTATGAAATTAACTGCATATGCATCGTCTGCGACTAAAAAAACGACATCAAAATCACTAATAGTCATCTCTGCAATTTCATCCTTGTCACTGACAGATTTCAGTGCCAACGTCAAGTGAAGTCAATATTCTCCTTGCTGGTTTTGATATGATTTAGGCTAAAATAGAGTCAAGCATTTAAGTGGAAAATAAAAGTGGATTCATCATTGAAAGGAAGTAATTTACAAAAAATACATCTCAGTATTCCTTGCAACAGTCTATATATTAACCAAGATTGTGATATTTAGGGGAACCCTGACAGGACTTGTAACAAATGGATCCCCCAGAAAAGATGGGTCCTATCGTTGTGGAACTTTTAGATAAAGATTCATGCACAAAGCTGAACAAGTTGGATAAACTTAAATCTATCTTAACCTTCATATGTTACTTGTCTCAAAATATCATAAAAGCATTGCGATCTCATTGTTTACAGCTTCAATTTTTAATTCCTATCGGTGCTTACTTAATTTAGGGTAAAGATACATTTATGTTGATGTTGAAAACTTCCAAAATTTAGAGAGTTAAAAGTGATTGGTGAAAGCCATGTCATAAGATCAGAATAATATTTCTTTCAAATTTTCTCAGAAGATCAGAACAATATTTCTTTCAAATTTTCTCCAAACAAAGAAATGTATGGATCATTGTCCCAAAACTTGCTGGAAAATAGCAAGCAAAAACATCGATTACTAGTTAACTTTTCTCCAAACAAAGAAATGAATGGATCATTATCCCAAAACTTGCTAGAAAATAGCAAGCAAAAACATCGATTACTAGTTACGCCATAAGGCGTTTCCCTCTGAAATCAACTCCCCTCTCTACCTACCTGTCATCTTTATATGCCATAGGATTATATGTTAGACGATTGCAAAGGTTTCAGCCATTAGATTAGAAGCTGAAACGGTTTGCGCACTAGTCTAATGGTTACAAATTCGTTGCTGAAACTGTCTCTGAAAATTAGTTGCTGAAACGGTTTGCGCACTGGTCCAATGGTTACAAATTCGTTGTTGAATCCGTCTCAGATCTAGATTTCCAAAAGGTCTCAATTTAATTCAGAGCTGAATGACCACAGGTATTTTTCAAAATTTTTGCTTATCCATTGAATTTATCTGAGCTGAAGACTCTAGGATATTCCTTAAATGCCCTAATCTGAACGCGTTTAAGTTCATATTATTTGGTGTTACAGATTTTAGACAGTTTCGTGAATTTTAGTTCAGAATTTATGTTCTCTAGTCTAGAAAAGTAGAGCATAAGGTGTTTGATTTCTAATGGCCAACTACTGATGCTAAAATTGTTTAGGAAAATAGGCGTTTACTGTGCATAGAACTCCTGGCATAGGAACCTTTTTGCACATTTCGGTGAAATAGACTGTAAAACCAAAGGAAATGACAATCGAAGCCAAGTCTTCTCCATTTTCTTCCAGAAACCATCGTGTTAGCCAGTGCTATGAGCAAGAAAACGCGTTCCCTGCTTCTTTTTAGGCAAAGCCAATCTGCTTCCTGAAAACACAGGAGAAAACTGATGCTTTTCATGCTCTGTACAAGGTCCTGATTGGAGACACCCCTTACGGTAGAGCCAAGCACCTTCAGGTGAACTATTTTGTCAGATGTTTCTTAGAACACGCTATTTTATTCATACCTTCTGTGTGAAAGATCAAATTAATCGAAATTTTGAGGATACAGCTCGTGGAAAAGGATCCTGCTGGCGCCATTCAAAATCGGTGCAACCAACTCTTTATCGAAATTAATCCATGTAGAACCCTGATAAAGTGTTGAGAAGCATTCATCAGAAATGATTCAAATGATAATATTAAAAAGATTTCAGAATGTAGTTAATGCTTTACAAATTACCACTTACCAGCAACTGGTGAGTTGTGAACATTCACTGACTATACATCATACAAATGATAATGTATGGATTCAAGAAGATTTCAGAATGTACATTTTCATAGTTTATATGTACTATTTTTTTTCAAACTGTGCAATAAATTTTGTCTAATTTGTCAGGTAACCACATTACCTGTGAATCTTGTTAGCATTGAGCAGCCGAGAATAATACGCAATAGTGTTATAGTGTTGGAATTCTCAGCGATTCTACTGTGTTAATGACTAAGTGTTTATTACAAACATTGCAATTTTTCAACAAAATGTCAAGAATGTTAGTGTAATAAAGGTGTTTTCACATCCACTACTTCAGAAGCAGTTCTACTGTGTTAATGACTAAGTGTTTATTACAAACATTGCAATTTTTCAACAAAATGTCAAGAATGTTAGTGTAGTAAAAGTGTTTTCACATCCACTACTTCAGAAGCAGGAGATGGGTGCAGATTTTCTTCTCCTTCTGTTTCTATGGCTATATCTGCTTCTTCGTCAGAAGATATTTTGATCTGGGTAGCATCGTCTTGGCTTTTGCCCCACAGAAAAAGGTAGAGACCAATGAATATAAGAATCACGCCCATCAAACTATTCCAGTGCAGGAAAATCAAGCATTTCAGTTAATTAATTTTGTAAATCTGTAGGCAGAATGACAGACACCTTCCTAGATGCAGCGTGTCTCCCAGAACTATAGATGATAAAATGTTGAGCACACGGTAGACACTGGGCTGAATACTGTAACAAATACTAGCCCTCATTTCTGCAAACACCGTAACTGTAATGGAAATGCCATTGCATTGAATATGATTCTCTGCCAAATTGAATTAATCTTCCACAAATCAGCTTAACCACCTAACAAAAATTTAAGTTATTCATGGCTGAGAAAATTGAGGAAGAACATCATTCATGTATGTAGACTTACTGCAGTGACCACAGTCAAAATCCCAGCCCTATCCAGTATCCATGATGTTGGAATGATGCCTCTGTCAAGAATGGTTATTAGGAGAGCATTTTGGATGGAGCCTAGAATGGCAGTAATTGATGTAAGGAATAGTGTGGCTAGAAACTTCTTCAATGTCTCAACCTGCACATGAAATTATAATCATACATTTGATTGGGTGGGGAGCTCTGAAACTTCTAAATATAGAAAAGGGTTATAATTAGGTATCAATTTAATATGCAAGGTGGTAGGGAGACCTGCAATATCATGGTAGTGGATAACATTATCACTGCTGAGATAAGGTAAATACACCCTCTAATCTGGTTGCGTGAATCTCCCTCATGTAGAATGGTTTCCACTAGGTGTACTGTATTAGTGTTGGAAACTGATGTTGATTGTCCCCACAGAGGCCAGAGTTGGGCTAGAGTAGGACCTTGAAGGAAAATCATAGCCATTTCTCCACCCACACAAATTACAGTTCCCAGAATTTTGGCTCTGTTGTGAATGCACATAACGTCTACTTTCTCCATCCTACACATTTGACAATCATATTAGATTCGGGTCATAATAAATCTAAATGATGTAATCAACTCCAAATGAAAGCATCAAATATTTTATCTTTTATGGCCGGATTCTAGCGACACAATTGTGAGTGAGATTGCCATCTTCGGTTGTTTGAAATATATTATTGATTCCATAAATGGATTGAACACTTGAGACAATCTTGGAACACCTATTATGCAGGTTACACAACTCGAATATGTAATTATAACAAATATCTACCGAATTTTGAGCAAAATTGACCAAAAGTTAGAAGAATTAGACTATAGGAATAGGGGAAAATTTCTCAAACTGTGTGCCTACGGTGTTTGAAAAACTGTTTGCTGATATTTTTTGGGCATTTAACATCAAATGTCCCGATTTTTGGATGGAAGAGAGTATAAATATCCATGCAACATCTGCTTTACAATCAGGGCTACCTTTGTCTAGGAGCTGCAACTGAGAATTGTGTGTTCTATCAAAGTCCTCGAGGACTTGCATATGGCTTCTTATATGTGTAAACAACAGTGCCAACATGGAGAATGTGCTTCCTGGATTTAAATTTGGGTCATCACTTCTCCAACCGCTTAAACTTGTTGCTAGACCACATTCTGACATTCAACTTGTTTGCAATTTTGCTAGGTTGCAACATTGAGAATGTCCTATGTGATTGATGAGTAAGGTTGATATTTGCGTATTGCAGCAATTTACTCACAGTTAAAAGGGAATCTCATATATGTTTGTTCTATAACACTGTTAGCTTTTCTCACACTTATTTGTTTTTAGATTGGAGAATTCCTAGAAATTCCTTTGAGACATTGTTCAACACTAGAGATTAATATGATTCTTTCTTTGTTGTGCTGACTTGGACACTGAGCAAACCAACCAAAGACTGTTTCCTTTACCTCTTGATCACTCACTCAGAAACATTCCTTTTGTAGTTGACACATTGATGTCCAGGTGTTAATGAATTGCACTGTGGTTGTAATCCTCTATTCGGATGTGGGGGTTGTTTAAGGAGAGGGCTGAGATTGTGTCAAATAACAACCATTATGTGAAGCCTTTTCAAGCTACTAGATCAATCCCTTCTTTTTCAATCCTTTTTCTACTGTTTGGATTGGCTTATATTACTTCTGAATTCAGAACCTTTTACCTTTGGATATCCCTTCTTTTTCAATCCTCTTTCTACTGATTGGATTGGCTTATATTACTCCTAAATTTAGAACCTTTTACCAGTGGATATGGATCCATAACATCAAACTAAGGTGTTTGACATCACTTGAACCCCATTTTATTTTTTCCTATACATGTAGATGTAATGATGCAGCACCACCGAGGGGATTGGAACTCAGAACTTTTTACCCATGGATACGGATCCTTAACCAAAACACCAAACCTAGGAGGTGTTTGAAAAGTAACCCATGTCATTGGAACATTATTTCTTTTTTCCTGTATATAAAGGTGTAGCAATGCAGGAACACAGAGGGTTTTTCTTGAACTTTTAATTGCTCTGACTTCATGAAAGTGTAACAATGCAGCATCACGGGGTTTTTTTTTTTTCCTTCTAACTGTTTTTTCTAATGGAGGCAGATTGTTTCTTGAGCTTTTAATTGCTTTGAATTTTTTAGTATGTATAGACCATGAGACAGGTAAAAATGGACCATTTGACATATTTTCAATGTTTTTGAATCACGCTATGTTTGCACATTGTCCATACATCTGGGGACCACTTTCATAGAATTGGGAAGGATCCTAAAGTGTGGATGTCTTTTTCCCACTTTCAGAGACTAACCGGGAAGGATCCTAAAGTGTGGAAGTGTTTTTCCCATTATGAGAAACTTCTATCTTCCAACTTACGGTGTTGATTGTGAAGGAGGTGTTACTGTACTATGTTGGAATTTTACTGTTTGAGAAAGTTTGACTGCAATCTCATGCCTTTCCTATTCGTAATGTTTTGGTGAAATAGTTTATGCAAAGGTCACGCCAAAAAGAAGAATTAGTGAAGAAAGAAGAAGAAGAAGCAACTTCCTCAAAGAGTGGAAGTCCCTTCTTTTTCAATCCTCTTTCTACTGATTGGATTGGCTTATATTACTCCTGAATTTAGAACCTTTTACCTATGGATATGGATCCATAACATCAAACTAAGGTGTTTGACATCACTAGAACCCCATTTTCTTTTTTCCTGTACATGTAGATGTAATGATGCAGCACCACCAAGGGGATTGGAACTCAGAACTTTTTACCCATGGATATGGATCCTTAACCAAAAGACCAAACCAAGGAGGTGTTTGACAAGTAACCAATGTCATTGGAACATTATTTCTTTTTTCATGTATATGAAGGTGTAGCAATGCAGGAACATAGAGGGTTTTTCTTGAACTTTTAATTGCTCTGACTTCGTGAAAGTGTAACAATGCAGCATCACAGGGTTTTTTTTTTTCCTTCTAATTGTTTTTTCTAATGGAGGCAGATTGTTTCTTGAACTTTTAATTGCTTTGACTTTTTTAGTATGTATAGACCATGAGACAGGTAAAGATGGACCATTTGACATATTTTCAATGTTTTTGAATCATGCTATGTTTGCACATTGTCCATACATCTGGGGACCACTTTTAGAGAATTGGGAAGGATCCTAAAGTGTGGATGTCTTTTTCCCACCGTTAGAGACTAACCGGGAAGGATCCTAAAGTGTGGAAGTGTTTTTCCCATTATGAGAAACTTCTGTCTTCCACCTTACGGTGTTGATTGTGAAGGAGGTGTTACTGTACTATGTTGGAATTTTACTGTTTGAGAAAGTTTTACTGCAATCTCATGCCTTTCCTATTCGTAATGTTTTGGTGAAATAGTTTATGCAAAGGCCACGCCAAAAAGAAGAATCAGTGAAGAAAGAAGAAGAAGAAGCAACTTCCTCAAAGAGTGGAAATTGGAAATGGTAGATCTGCTTAAGCCTTACATACTATAGTTGTGTCACCCACTCGTGTCACTTACCTGAAATTGTATACCATTTTATTTTGCTTGCTAGATTATAATGGAATGTGAATTTCCCATTTCATATAGGAACTATTTGAATTTCTTATTTTCCCCAATCATATATACATTTATTTAATTAGAAATCACACGTTAGTGTTAGCATTCTATTGTAACTGTTGGACAGAGAAATTAACCCCAAGTTACATTGATTTTCCATTACTCAAACATTCATATATACAATATTTCATGACCTTTGGTTTTGTCTTCCAAGGTGCTATGTCTCTTCCTATTCTAACTGTTCAGATTTCCCCTATTTTAAATATATACAAATTACCAAATTCTTAAGGATTAGGTTTCTATCAACCCCCCCTTTAATCGAAAGGGGTGTTCGTAATGATTATGCAGAGAGATCAAGTACAACTTCCAATGACTCAATCTTCTCTTTAAATGTAGTGGTTTTGGGGATGACCATAAACTGAAAGGCCATTAAATTATTAACTGCCAAAAAGAAATAAATGAGGATGACAGTACTAGATGACCAAGCTACCTGTTAACCTTACAGTAAATTTGGAACCTCAAGATATTACCAATGACCTTGATATAAGTGGCTACCATGTTTTCAATGTTTAGGACTAGAAACTCTCCAACTCTTATTTTGCACATAAATCAGTGTATTATATGATAAATGATGGATCCTATCATAAAAGACAATTTGAATGAAAATAAAATTGTTGCAATGCCCTTTGCTACAGATGCCATGCTCATGACAGGTAGCTTGAGCCATTTCCCTATATAAATGGCCGCCCAACCAAACCTAAAAACCTCTAAACATGGAGATATTTGTTAACTGCTTCAAGAATAGCCAAAACTATGTCAACTGTTCAAAGATTATTGGGGGCCATTAGAACAGCCGTCACCATTAATTCTTCAGAAGCCTACACCTGTCATCAATATTCCTAGCAGTTTCAAATCTTGATATCTGTTGGTCAGAACTGGCAGAAATACATTGAATATATAACATGATTTCAATAGGTAAAAGAACACCACAACAAGACTTTCAAAATTCATACATTTCGATATAGCATGGACATAATTTTCCATTATAACCAAAAGAAAGAATATACAAATGAGGAATTTTGTTATGATCTGATTTGTTTTTTGCACAACAATAAAAATGAGTAGAAACAAAAAGTCTGACAGTAGTTAACACTATCTTACAAAGTTTAGTCAGCTAATGTAAAAGAGTGTGATTTTCTTACCCGCTCATACTCCTTTTTTCTAGAGCCTTCAATGCTTCATAGGCTTCTTGCCGAACAAAATCTGCATCATTCCATTCATCTTGCAACTGCCTCAAATCAGAGTTCAAGGCACCAAATGTTTTCTCAATGGACTTGATTGCCTCATGAAATTCCCTCTCTTCCTGCCTTGCAGCTCAAAAACCTCTCTATCATTTGTTCTTTGTTGGACTACACAAAAGCCCATATGAAATATAGCAGAGTAAGAAGAAGAAACAATTTTCAAAAGACTAAAGCAGATGTACTAGATGCTCAAAGCAGCAAATAATATTCAATTAAAAGACTTGTGAAGATATATAAGCATGTTACCTGCTTCATCTGTATGGCTTCTTTGATGAAGTCCCTGATTTGGGTTTTCTCATCCAAATGTACCTGCGCAAGTCGAATTTGAGTTCTAATTTTGTTGTCCAAGTGCCTTGGTATTTTCACTAAGCATGGGAGCTTCTTCTTAGTGACCTCTACTTCAAGCTTTTGCTCATTCTCTGAAACAGGAGTAAACAGACCATTTGAACAAGCAAGAACACATGTAGATACCAAATCAGAGGCACTAACAGCAACACCCTCTTGCATGTCTGGTTGCACTGTGTGATTGTAGCCTCCAGAATTTTTATCTACCACGTCAGAAGACCCACCACTATTAGACACATTGCATTCACTTGACTCTAGATCATATATTTCATCTTTCCCATGATGCACCTTGTCAACCTGTTGTCCATCCGTGTCTTCAGTGAGAATAACATTATCCTCATTATCAAAATACACTGATTCAAGCTCATTTTCATCATTTAAATGAAAACGAGGTTCCAGCTCACTGTCCCCATTTGGAAAATAGTCCATTTCAATCTCATCATTATGCCCCTTGTTTGCAGGTTCAGATTGCTTCTCCTCATCTATTATATGGCCACATGCATCATCCTCATTTTCCAAGTTTTGGCATCTAGATTCACTATTCTGCTCTGGCTTGTTGTCCTCACTCACCACAGACTCTATTTCTTCAACTTTACCATCTAACGTTGGAAATTCCAGCTTCTGTTGCTCCACTGAAATGCTCTCAGATTCAAACTCACGGTTTTTATCAATTAAACACTGGAACTTAGAATCATAGGTTAGATTCTTTCCATTTGAATTGATCTCTTGGGGATCAGCACCCGACTGTGATCCCTGCTCCAATTCGTTGTTCTCCAAAAAATCTCCACTTGACGAACACTACACATACTTCTCATCATTCCCTGTCATTACCTCTGGTGAATTGATCTCCTGAACCTCTGCAACCAGAGGTGATCTCTGCTCCAATTCATTGCTTCCCACAAAATTCCGTTCAGCTCCATCTTTATTAATGGAACGAGGTGATTCAAGATTGTCCCCCACAAGATCCCTTTCAATACTTTCTTTCCCGTTAACCAAACTGGGGGATTCAAGCTTGCCCTCCACAAGATCTCTTTCAATACTTTCTTCCCCATTAACCAAACAGGGTGATTCAAGCTCATCCCCAACAAGATCTCTTTCAATCCTTTCTTCCCCATTAACCAAACAGGTTAATTCATGTTATTCCCTCACAAAATCCGCTTCAACCTCATCATCTCGATTAACCAAACAAGCTAATTCAACCACATTCCCCATAAAATGATTTACAAATTACATAAATAAGGATGGTTCAAATGGTAAGATCACATAGATTAAGGATTCTCTTTAAATTATTTAGGTAGTGTAAATGAAATTTATTAGATAAATTGGTTTCAAATATATGTTATGGAAATGAAATTTAAGAAACAGGGAAAATAAAACATTGTTATGGTGCAAATATCGCCTCTATGGATTCATCTATCAAAACACAACCGTATTATAAACACACAATTTCATAATTTCCCTCTTACCGCCAACCAATATAAATAATATTTATCCATTTCCCTATCAGACGCTGCAAAAAAAGCAGCTCACTGTGATGTTGTGATGCTTTGCACTTTTCATTCTGAACGATGACATTCAACAACGCATCTGCAAAGATTGCACAGTGAGCGATGGATACACTTCAGACTGAGGAAAAAAAAGATTTGGAGGCCCAATACTGCATTGAATCAAAACTTTTGAGAACGAATAAAACAACTAATGTTAATTTAATCAATCTTCCTTTGGTTACTATTTAGTGTCACAATATATATATCATATCCGTGTGTTTGCTATTCACTTAAAATTCTGAGAAGAAGATTGTGAATCATAGCATAACAAATACTTCCAAGTGTTGTCAATGGCCATTACAGATGGTTACACAGTCCAAGTCTATAATTTTTCTACCAAAGAAACAGTTAAGGACGTTAAGAAGTTTTTCTCATACTGTGGCATAGTAAAGAAACGTAAAATTAGAGAGGTGGGTGTTGGATTTCTTGACTGAGTTTTATGTAAAAGTGTTGATTTCCAATTTCTACAATATCTTTTGAGCATAATAGTTGTCAACTTGTGTATAATCAAAGTTGCAGAGAAGTGTTCTATTAAGAATTTGTTGAGAAATAGAGTGCAATCACAATATTATTTTTGTGTTGCAATATCTATTAAGCATAATAGTTGTCAACTTGTGTTTTATCAGAGTTGCAGAGAAGTGTTCTATTAAGAATTGGGTGAGAAATAGAGCGCAGTCACAATATTATTTTTGTGTTATCAAAATTACAGAAGTGATTCATGGAAAACTTGTTGGATGTAGTAAGACTTGACATCAATGACTTAGGAAATATCAAGCCAGGCAGTTGCCTTGGTGTGTATTTTTCCTGATAAAACTGGATAACGCTAGAGGATTTGCATTGATATACATACTTAAGGTCTATGTAACAACAGACCTTAACCGGCCAAAACCAGTTCCTGATTATATTTTTTGGGTGGTGATAGGATGGGGCAGTGGACACAAGTTGCTTTAGTGACTATCAAGGAGCCCCATGCTTTAGAAGCTGCTATCCTTCTTAGTGTAAGCATGGTTTTCTTAGTTTATCAGTGTTTGCAATTGTAAGGTTTAAACGGTAAATTCTCTGTTGTGATTTTGTTACAAGTGGATTTGGGTTGGGATTTGAATTTGCTATAAAGAGATGGAATTCAAGATGTAACTTTACTGATAGTCACATTTAGATTGACATGGCATTCTGAATATAGTTTTGGTTTCCTGGTAAAAATACAAAAAGTGAAAAAAATTGTAGGTTTCTGATGTTTTTGGCATTTTTGAACCAGAGAGCAACAATCCTAAATCAGGAGGTGTATATAGTGCCATGGGGAGGACCAGAGGAGGTAGTTAATCAGTGGGAAAAGCAAATGATAAAATTTCATGAAGAGGGCAACGCATTAGGAGTATTTTCATTTATTTATTTTTACTCTTTTATATTTTTTATTTATTTTTATATGTGGAGGAACAATGTTCAAATAAATTTAAGAAGAAATATGTTTCCTCAAAATACCATTAACACTGCACTTAGATCTAGACCTTGCTTACCCTGCCATAGTCGTTCTTATATAAAATCAATTTTATGGTCTCTGTATATGTGTTTAAATGTCCGATCTTTCAATTTTGTTTTGAGGTCTTTGATAAATGAATACCATTCATGGGTAAACAACAATACTTTTTTCCTGTTGTATAGTTCCAAGATCAAGATTGGATCATGTAGATTACGTCAAAGGCCATTTTGGTCAAGGATATTGAGAGTAACCTAGAATAACATTTTAGTTGTGAAAGGAAAGGAAAATAATGAAAAGAAAATTTCATTTATTTTGACTGTTTTGTAAGAAAAAGTCTTAAATGTAATCTTGCTTTACAAATTGTCTGTAAATAACTATTTGCAAAGAAGGAAGATCCTACCCTTTAAATTCTACTTAACTATTTGCAAAGACGGAAGATCCTACCCTTCAAATTCTACTTATTCCTGTAGTTTTGTAGAATAGAAGTAGCTTAAAAAGGCCACCTACCTTACCAATGGAGAAAAGTAAAATTTAGAAAGTCATACTTCTTAGACTGAAAAATGATTTTCTCAATTAGCCTATGATATTCTGAGGATATTAACATTGTTGTTATTGGACAGTTTGAAGTCCTTGATAAGCAACGGAGATTTTTTGTTCCATTTTGCTAACCAAGCAGTAAAAGTGGTTAGAACAATGTTATCAAAACGTTATACCTTAGGAAAAGATACTTAAAGCAAACCCAAAGAGTTAGACGAGAAGTATCAAGTGATGGACGCTGCTGCAGAAATACCATTTTATACTTTAATGTTTATTATTTTTGTTTTATTTTGTTCCATTTTGTTGGTTAGGCAGTGAAAGTGGTTACAACAATGTTATCAAAACGTTATACCTTAGGAAAAGATACTTAAAGAAAAGCCAAAGAGTTAGACGACAAGTATCAACTGATACTACTGCAGAAATACCATTCTATACTTTAATGTTTATTATTTTTGTTTTATTATTATTAATTAAATTTCTTCTTAACAAGTGGTTGTGTTTCT
>APFE030460546.1:86648-100031 GCA_000404065.3 Pinus taeda
GACACTAGCTTGAAATATGAAACTTATTCCAAAATGTTTTTGTTACTTTATAGATAAGGTGTAGATTTCTTGGCTCTGTGATGAAAATAATGAAGGGAAAATACATGTTAATCTGTTACTTGTGCTCTTTGACTGAAAAGTACACAGTGAGAGAAAAATGCATATTATGCTAATTGAAGAATTTTTTCGCTTTTCGAACTTATAGTATTGAATTTAACACACTAACACTTTACAACAATGAACTAACAATATTCATGATGAAAATAGCAATATGGAAGATTTATCTACATAATGAAAAAGGCAATATGGGAGATTCCAATCACGTTCCAAGGCATTTTTTAAAATGTGGATGTGGCAAAAGGTTGTTGTGGAAGGTGTTGTTTGTATATGGGAAATTTCTTGATCATTGTGTATAATCCTAATGTTGATAGATATGTATACTAGGTGGTTCCAGTTAATGGGGCATTGATTTGAGCATTCAATGTATTTTTATTCTTTATCAAAGTATTCTTTTGTTGTATTTGTGTTCTTCAATTTGTGCCTTACGACATTTCCTTTGCAACATCTGGTGTAAATGCTAGTGGTATGGTTATATGAAAACGAATATGGTTACATATGGTTAAACCAAAACCATAATATATATTAGTCCCCCCATTCACATGGACATAACATATGGGATACGGTTGGATATGAGATACGGAACGTTGACCTTTGAAATAGGCATGGGGTGTGGGTAGGCGGCCACGTATGTGGTCCCGCCACCCAACCACCGGCCCCTCACTTAATGCATATTCAAAAATTTTAAAACAAAGATTAATGCGGGTTCTTATATGGTTGGAATTGGGGTCTTGTTAAAACAATATGGTAAAATTAGAGGGTACAGGATTTGACCTCCTAACTTAACCCAACCAATTTCTAAGTATTACCATTGCACCAAACAGATTTTTTGGTAAATCTACCCATGAATTTATATAAACTCAGATTTTTACTAGATTTTGGAGGAGAAGGACGGCATGAATTTCAAGATAGGAGCAGGCACGGAAATCGAGGCAGATTAATAATTTTTTAATGCAGGAACCATGAATTTTGCAGGGGACAAAATTTTCAACTTCTTCGAAACTGACAAATTTTATATGGATTTTACACCTCTCGTCGCCACAAACACAATGGTGCTATACATTTTTCAATCTGAGGTCTACATATTCATGTCATTTCCAGAATGCAGGCGGAACCATGAGCCATGAAATTTTCCCACGGAGGTAAAATTTCACTTTGTCTAAATATGGTCGAGTTTATACTTGCTTTTTATGGTTTTTCACAAGGATCCTAATGGTGAAATCAGATTTGACATCTGAGTAGCGGATTTTAAGCTCATCCCTGAAACAAAATCTTTGAGGAATCCAGAGGGAATCTAAAAGATTCCTTGAGCTCTGAATTTTCAAATTCTCAGAATTTGGATTTTGGACAGTCGTTTCAGCACTACTCAACACTACAAATCTGATTGTGTATTCATATTTGTCTTTCTCTCATTTATTCTTTTAGTCACTTTTTAAGTGCCAGTGCAGATGTCTATCTTCATGTGCGAATAGTGTTCTTCTTGCGATCGATGATGTGAGATCGATGTTTCAGCAAACTTCAGCACTTTGGCAACCTTTACTTCAGATGGCCCTTTGTTGTGAGGCATATGATGTGTTCATGTACTTCTTCTTTCTGCATTATGTTGTACAGATCCATGATTGATGATTGATGCAGGATCTTGTTTATTTCATGTTGTCATGATTCCTTGCTTTATGTTATGCGGAATCTTTCTATGTGATGTACTTTCTGTCATAACTCTTTATGTTATGTTTTGAGATCCCTTGTTGTATGTTGGGATACTCTTGTTGTCGTCATGCATGTGTTTTTCTTTGACATACCTTTTGTGCCATGTTGGCAGGATGCACACCATGCTTGTTTTGTGTCATACTGATAGGAGTGTTTTGATTGAGAGTTCTAGCTGTGGAACATCTCTTAGAGCCACTCTTGCATGACGGCATTCTTCCTTGTATGATCGAGACATCATCTATGTGTACATCATCTTTCTTAACAACACATAATGCAATGGCCTACACCATCTTGACACCGGGGCTCGGAGACGTAGTCCCTCCTGGACGAACTTCGTTATCAACGGATTTTGTTTTCATGTGTTGATGATTGTTATGTTCCTCTTCCTTGTAGTCTATAGTTGTATTTGTTAATGTTCTTTTAAAAAGCAATTTTAACACATCACGAAAGTAAAAGGTCTTGGGAAGGTCCTTCTTCACACCCGGACCTGGATCATTTTCCACTAGAGCCTTAAATTCTTTAAACCTATCAAAGACTTCAGATTTATCCTTAAGGAAATATATCCATGTATTCCTTGAGAAGTCATCTATAAATGATACATAGTACATAGACTTACCCAGTGATGGAACCTTCACAAGTCCAAGCACATCACTATGCACAAGTTCTAATATTTGTTTCACCCTCTTACCACCAGAGGGGAAACTCACCTGATTCTGCTTCCCATATACACAATTTTCACAGAAATCAAAATCCAGAGAGATATTACTCATACCTTCTATCATACCTTTACTATGAAGTATTCAAAGGCCCTTCTCTCCAATATGTCCAAGCCTTTGATGCCACAACATGGTCTTCTCTCCAGAGACCACTAGATTTTCTGCTCCACTTTCAGGAACCACAGGGTTGTTGCACCCATCAACAATAGTGCTACCTTGCAGCTTGTACAGAGTTCCAATCCGAACTCCCCACATCAATACCAATTCTCCCCGAACCATCTTATAGGTATCCTTCTCGAACATTGTTTTTACACCTGCATCATCGAGCTTGCTTACAGAAATTAGATTTCTGGCCACTGCAGGAATATGCAGAACACCCGAAATTGTTCTAACCCTTCCACCTTGCAACTTCAAATTTACTTTTTTGTGACCAATGATTCTATCCTTCCTATCATCCCTTAAGAATACATCACCACCATCGTATTTTCTCATACTCGCAGAACCACACTCTATGGGGAGTGAAGTGAAAGGATGCACCTGAGTCAATCAACCATGCCTCATGATCTACATGTGTACTTGAAGAAGCCAAGTACACATCCCCACCTTCATCTGAGGTGGTTTTCGCCTCTGCAGAAGGAGTATCATCAGATCCATTTCCTTTGTCAAGAGCTTTAGATTTACAATCCCTTTTGTAGTGCCCTTCCTTTCCATATTTCTAGCACACCACCTTTACAGGTTTTCCTGGAGATTTAGATCTCCTTCTAGATTTATATCTCCCACTCAATGACTTATTTTTGTTTTTGTTCTGGTACCATCCTCATACAGACAAGGCATCACCATCTGGCTCTCCATATTTTTCCGTCTCATCTCCTCCGTTAGCAAGGATGAGACTATTTCATCAAACTCCAAGGCAGTTGTATTGCTACCTATTGCAATAACCAGACTATCCCACAATTCTGGTAGAGAACACAACAAACTGATGCACTTATCTTCATCTAAAATTTTAATAGCAATATATAATAACTGACTTACCATAGTATTAAATGCGTTCAGATGCTCTGTCACCAAGTCTCCATCTTTCATCCTCAGGTTATATAACTTTTTTCGCAGGAACAGTTTATTCACCAGAGACTTAGATTGGTACAAAATCCCTAACTTGTCCCACAAAGCTTTCACCGTAGCTTCCCCTGATACATTCAGCAATACTGAATCTAAGACACACAATCGCATTGTGCTCTTTGCCTTCCAATCCAACTTCTTCCATTCTTCATCAGACACTCTTGTTGGTTTAGTACCTGGATCTACCATGATCCACTAATATTTATCCACCAACAGATCCTCCATCTTGAGTTTCCATAACTCAAAACTTTGACCATTAAATTTCTCGATCTCTATCTTTCCACTGCTTGCCATCTTCTTTCACCACCATAATCGATCTCACAGATCTCCCACTGAACAGGATCTACCACAGGCCTGAGCGAAACCCCGCAGCAACAAAGGTGTCCCCTTGAAGCCAAAAATAGCTCTAATACCAAATGTAGGTTTTAACCCCGTACAGAAATTAGCTGCATACGAATTCTAAAACACATCAAATAAACAGTGCAAGAGCATAACACATAAAACACATATACACAGAGATTTTCCCCTGGATCCCAAAACCGGGCTACCATCTTGATTTTTGATTATGTTTTTTTCAATGTTATAATACATATTTATACATGCCGAAGCATCTAATACCATGGACTGAAAACCATCGCGTCCAAAAACATGGACTGAAAACCATCGCATCCAAAACCATGTGCGAAAAATATGTACAAAACCATAGGTAGGTCCACCCAACCTAATATATGGTCCAAAAAACCCCCTGTGACCCCCCCGCTACACAACGAAGGGGGGGCTCTGCCCCCCCTCTAACCCCTCGGTTAACTACATGGGCTAGTCATGGAAAGAATATAACACAACCCAACATAACAACAAGATAAAGCATAACCTTCTATGTGATTGTCTTATAGCAAAAGGTGACAAGTGCTACACTGGAGATAGACTTTAAGACGACCATGACGACACTTGTTGCACATTGCACAAAATGTTTTGTATGAGTGTGACGGGTGTTTATATAGCTAGGACAACTTATGTACACAAAAATAAACCTTCAAAACCACCAAAAAAGGTCTGCAAGCATGGAAAAATAGTCAAACATGCCAAAAGATGATAGTTGATCCAACAAACAAAAGGGGTCAAAGGACTCTAGGAAATCTCATGAAATGAGCTTAAGTGTTTGCAATAATTAATGAAAAGGCCAAGGAAGGCTCTGAACTTTGAGTGAAAGCCAAAATTTTGGAGGGTGTTGTAGCCACTACAACACGTACATATGCGACTATTACTACACAAATGCACGCACATATAGATAGCTTATCTTATCATATGTGCAACATTAATCAATGCATTATTGTTCTATTATTCATCAATTAAACATTAAGTATGAGCAGTTAAGAAGCAAATAGAACATAAACACACACAATCACACGAGCACCAGGTTTGTTTAGGTGGAAACCTAATGTGGGAGAAAACCATTGTTGTTGTTGTCTTTGTCTTCTTCTTTTTTATTTTAATTATTCTTAAAATCTTGTACTAGCACAAAATTTAACCAGTACGTAGGCTCCTACCTGCAAAAATCTACAACCTTCTATCATTTTATAGATCCTACTGGAAGGAAGATACAATCCCCCTTTATGAAGACTATTATCCTCAACTCTTTGTGGATCACTTTTCAGAATGTTTCAAACTGGATCCTCTCTCAGCAATTCCACTCATTAATATACTAAGTCAAACACTTTTACCCATCACAAAAACCAATTGTTTCCACTACAATCCCTAATCAAACATGCATCATATTGTATACACTAATGTTAATGATCATACCTACGTATGTGTGTGCTTCTCCTGAAGAATACCCACATACAGATCTCAAAATATTGATAACTCAATCTGAATCAATGTGTTATTGAATCAAACACCTAAAAAGATGTCGAATCCAACATAAATCATTGAACAAAATACAGATTATCACACAGTAGTATCATCACCTATCCAACTTCTAATTCATAATCATTTCATCCCAAGAAGTTTTTTCAAACACGAATTATTATAATAGAGACTTCATCGACAGACAACAATAAACATAACATAAGAAAATCAACCATTATCATTAGCTCATGTTGAAAAACCCTGGTATATTTACATGACTCTTATAAATAATATATACATATGTATTCACTTATTGTTCACCACACTTACATATAGATATGTCAATACTACATAATATATATGTAACTATCCAATAGTGGATCCGCTTATGTATGTGAATTATTAGTGTCAAACTCGCGTACAGATATGTAACCACTGAGACATACCTTCACTACAACACTAAATATACTTGGAACCCCTTACTGTCTCATTATGGTATCATTAACACCACAAATCTATCACAGTTAGATATTCTTAATAAATAAATCAAGCAAGTACATATGATACCATACATCATATTTTTCAGATGTGTGTCTTTTCCTTGCTTCTTGGTGCACACCTGTTCCATATCAAATCATTCATAGAAAGCACAAAACTTGCACACCTAACACTTGGATTTCCATCTCCTTATATAGCTTAGGCATTAGCCAATATCTTAGGCCAATCCTTTAGAAATGTCGATGGTATTCTTTGAAGGGATCAAATATCTATTATCACGCTCATTACTACAGACCAATACCATGGTAAATAACCCTTCTATTAAAACTACCATGGTGCATAAACTGTACACGAATTTTCTTTACCATACCCGTGTATGTATGTGATTTTTCTTCACATGACCTGCTTATACTTTCCTAAAATTCACCTTTATCATCTTTTTGTCTTTGAACTGATATTCCTTTTTCCATTCTTTCTGTCACATTTGTACCAGCCTATATAATAATCTTTTTATCATCATGTTGACATATTTATCAAGTAGTTTTCCATCAAGGACAACAATGCCAACATGTCTATATATTTAGGCATCCAAAAATCAACTGTCCCAATTATGTCCCTAAACTTCCTATTATACACCCCGTCAATGTTTTGGTCATAACATTTACATTTGAGATCCAATTTGAGTGATTTAAATTAGGTTAGAAAGTATACATAAATGGATATTTAGGATTAAAATATGTTTTTAAAATATTCCCATTTGGTTTCTCAAAACATGATAGTCCCAATTGTGCTTTCAGTGATTTCATCAAGCGAATATGCCATAAAGTTTAATAAACAAGCAATTTCTCCCAAATGGTGATCCTAATGGGTGTGGATGTTTGTAGGAATATGATTTTTAATATAATACATCTACAAAAAATTGAATGATCTATCACCCATGTTGATTTACACAGCATGCTGCAACAAACATTACACTTATTTTATATATAAAGAAATTTGTTTATTTATCTAGTTATTTATTTTATTTTCTATACTATCCTACCCTACTTTATTTGAAGAAAGGAAGGTCTCCTTCAAGTGTAGGATTACTTCTAGTATAACCATGTCTGTAATAGATATACAAATTCATTCATACTTATATTTGAAATATAAAATTTAATACATACAAGAGCATGAGAAAATAATTTTTTAACTGATATGCTGCTGAGAGCTATCAAATGAGGGATGAATGTGGTATGCCAATGATTATTCAAAACTGAGATTCAATGTGATCCACATATTCTTGATCCTTTCGTTCACTAAAAATTGTGGGCATATCTCCCTTTCTCAGATTGTGTAGATATTCCTCGGCTTGTTCTATGCTCTCTTGAAGTCATTAAGGATCTGGTGATAGGCAAGAAGGAAACTCCTCAATCTTAGGCTCCAAAATCTTCTCCAATTGATGATTCATTCTCCCTCAAATTGACAAGGATGATCGAATACATTCTTAATTTTTCTCCTCCATATTGTTCATGATCTTTCTGATATTCCCCTTGATGTTTCTCATCAGTCCCTTGTTCTTTCCTCTTCCCTGAGAAGTAGATATATTTCTAATTGTGACCAGGTTATCCAAAGTATTTAGAGTAGTCATTTTTCCTATCTGGATGGTCATAGTTTCAACAATTTCTATAGTAAAAACAGAATTTGTTGCAACAATTTTAAAAGTAGTTGTTATATAAATGTCGAAAAATTCAACAACAGTTATTATAGCAGTCTTAGCAGTAACTATTACAACAATTTAAATAGTTTTAGTAGCAGTTGTTACAATAGTCTCAATAGTAACTATTACAATAATTTCAACTATTACAAGATCAGTTGTTACAATAGTTTTAACATTTTTAGTAGTAACATCAACATTAGTTTCTACAATAGTTTTGACAGTAATAATAGTATGATTTGTAACAACAAATTCAACGTGGGTTCCAATTATGTATTTTTCATCTAAGTATCAATGGATTAGGACTTATTCTCGGAGTAAATGCCCAGTGGTAATAGAGGTAGTTCTCAAATTCACTCCTTTTCCCAATCTGAAATATATATCATTACATTCAATGGGGACGTAAGTGGGAGTGAGTGCTTCAACTTGTTATGAAGTTTTATTGTTTGGATTTAGATTAGGTTGAACAAGTAGTTGGGGTCATAAAGGAGGATTACTTAGTAGCATATTGGAAAAGAGACACATTTTTTGTTGTTACATAGTGTTATAGCATCATTCAACATTCTTGTAGTTATGATGCTCTTTTATGGCCTTGGGTAGCCCTTTCCCATTCAGAATTGATCACTTATTGAAAAACATTTTTTCAGATTCCATACGTGACTTTTCCCTTATAAAAGCGTGTACACACATGGGTACCATAATACAAAAATCACATACAGAATTTAAAATATGAAAAAAATACAAATATTTCCTATTTCTCGGGTGAGGTTTATAGGTTTTACCGAAATCCCACCTACAGGAGCCTGTGGCCTAACTAAATCAACTAATTTCTAGTGGTATTTATACACCTCATGGGAAGGCCTAAATATAGAAGGAGATAGAATATCAAAATTATACTCCCTTTTTCCCTAGATCAGGTTTGATTTTCCCTGTGCTTCCTACACTCCTAGTCATAGGAAACCCTTGTTTCCTTACAGAGATGCTCATCTTCCATTATATGTGTTTGGTCAATTTAGTGTGTTCTAAATTGCTATATAAATTGTCAATCCGGGAATCGTAAACTGTCGAAGTGAAGTGCACTATCTATGCAAGATAACCATTTTCTTATTTCTTTGTCGTTTTTAGTTTTTGGTTGGTTTTTGGATTTATCTTCTTGTTGATTCCCTAATGTGTGATAGTGTGTGAGATGGTGATTCTAGTAATCAAGTGTGGACAAAAATATTCAAGGTAATGATGGCCTTTAAAATAATTTCCAAACTTCAAAGTGTTCCAAAGGTGTTCAAACTTTACAATGATGAAATCAAGATGTGCCTAGATTCTAATTATCAAAATAGTGAACTATGACTATGGTACCCAGTATCCTTGCTATTGTTATAAAGAAAAGAAAATACTGAACTCAAAGTAATTTAAAGACTGTAAGAAAAGTAAACTAATCATATCACATCAACTCATTTTTGACCCCTCACCATTTGACTCGCTCTGGCTATAGGAGGTAATCATACACAAATTGAATGATTTGATATCTAAGTTGCATGAAATAAAACTAGGATTAAGCTACACATTCACTCTACAATCCTTCAACATTCGGTAACTGAAGAATGATATGAATAGTCTAATCACTAACTTGTAGAAAAGCAAATGAACAAAGCAAAACTAAAGAAATAAGCAGTGCTGGAATTAAAACCAATAAAACAAATCAGCAGTAGGACAAGATAATTCCATCATGTCATTAGTCATCAAAAACTATATGCACTGCCCAAGCTTCCTATTAGAACCTGAAATGAAAACACTGATCAATTAACATTCAATCAAAAACATAAAAGAAGCTATGGATAGCAAATAACATAAATACCATGAGCAAGTTAATATATACAACAAATATCTAATCAAGAGCATAAAATGAAGAAAAACATAAAGCTATACATCAACTACAGGACCTTGGTGTACAGGGGCCCTCTGCACCCTTGGTCAATCAGAACCAATCATGAATTTGAACGCAAAATCAGTGTCTTCTCATATATTGCAATGCAGTTATGAAATAGAAACTAAGTCTCGGCTCAAAGGCTCGTACAACAGTCAAGTTTTACACACAGCAACTACCAGCCTATACGCATATGAAGATGTGTTATTTATAGCAGAAAATACATAACTAACTAACACGGTTTGCGCTAGTAGCCAAGCACGTAAAAGACCATAATTGGAATTTTAGCAGCATGGTAGCCGTGGGCAGTAAATCCAAGGAGATGGTTTGTTGGATTCAGTCCATGAGCAGTCCCTAGGTGTTAACACACCTCCTAAAACTCAGGACTTTGCCACACAATCCTCCTCGTGCTGAAAACAGAGTCGTGCCACCGCTTAACTCCTTATGTTGACCATTGTTTGACCAGCCTTGACCATGGGCTTCTGTGGATGATTTGGCTGAGCCAAGGGGACACGTTCCATGTCCACATCCTTTATAGCTTGCCCATGTGGATATGTTCTTCAATAGACACCTGTAGCATATAGTTTAACAAAAAGGCTGCGGAAACTGATTCTGGTTGCGGAAAGTGACAGATTCTGCAGCTGGTTGAACAAAAATCTAAACCAAACAGCAGTCACAAAACATAGTTTGGAAACCATTTATATAATCATTTTAAACTATTATGCAATGATTTGATAGCTTAGAGGTTTAGGTAACTGGAGAAAAAGGCTAAAAAGGGATGTAGGGAAGGTGTAAGTTTGGGACTCAACATACCCCCACTGTGAAGGTGTTGCATGCCCTCATGCAACCAAAATTTAGTCATCTCCCTTTAGTCTATGTATTCTGAATCCTCTGCTAATACATCTAGTCCTCTCCTCTTCTTTCTTGGTGCTACCACTATCCTGGGTTTCCTTTTCAAACATCTGAACTTGAGATTGATTAATTCCCTGCTCAACTTTCTGCATTTCTTCTTTATTTTCTTATTCTTCTTCTGCCACAAACCCATATGTAACATGGTATTATCATGAATAATTTTGTCCACTTTGTTTTTCTCTTTTAATGCCTCGTTTTCTTGTTTAATGTACCTGTTTAAAACCTCCAATTCAAACACTTCTTGTTTCAAAGCTTGAACCTGTGCATCTTGTGTTATGTGAGGCAGAATGGATGGTGTGCTCGGGCCTACAGTTGTCTTCTCTAAAGATTCGAGCTAGTCATATACCTCTTGCTGTTTTGGATCAATTTCAGGTGTTTGCCTCGGGCTGGCTTCAAAGTCTTGTTGAGGAGGAGGACTATCTTCTAGTTCTGGTCGAGAAGGGCTTACATCAACATCTGAAGGGTTGGCTTCAATATTAGGCAGAGGATGAGGTGGACTATGGCCAGCTTGAGGTTTCTCAGGTGTTTCCCCACCCAAGTCAATGAAGTGGGGTCCTTTTACTTATGTTCTCCTCCACTTTCCTTTGAGTCTGTTGCTCCTTCTTAAGTACTGTGGGCTAGTACTTTCCTCTTCCATAATGTGTTTCCCTTTTTCTTCTTTCTTAGCTGTGGCAGCTTGTTTTTGGAGATGCACTAGTCTTTCAGATAACACTCGATAGTCTTCCTCTATATATGGTTCTGGTGATTAGTAAACATCTTGTAAGTTCCTCTTTCCCTTCAACTTTCTCTGCTTTTTGTCCTTAATTCTTTCCTCCTTTTCTTTTTGAACAGTTTCTTTAGTTTTATCAATAAGAGAGTCTTGGATTATGGCACTTTTTCCTTTTCTCCTACTCTTTCTCGGTGCCTTTGGTGTAATGCTTCCTGGTGCTTCAAGTTGCTCTTGAAAATAGTTTCTCATTAGAAACCGCTCCCAAGTATCTTTGTTTCTCTTCAACTAGTCTTCAACTAGAATCCTCACAAGTCCATGATGATATAAATGAGGCTCTATATCTCCTATGTTCTTTTGAACTGTAGTACTCATCTTTTTCAAACTTAACAGTAAGAAATATGGCATATCAAGAGCTTGTTTCTCTAGAAAGTTCATCAATAACCTAGTGTGATACATGTACATCGTCCCAAATCAGCCTTCACAAGTGATAAATTTTTGAATGATTAATAGCAAGCCTACCCATTCCTCTTTCAATGCATGAACAGGAATCCCTCTTGTAAATACAGTAATGTCCATACCTGGGTTACGTAATATAACTCTCCATGCTTGCTTGTCCATACTTTTGTTTTTAAACCAATGCTCGCCTTCCTGGGGCAAATCTGTAGCTGCTGCAATTGAGGCTTCAGTGACCGTGAATTTCAGGTCTCCAATTTCCACCACCTGGTCAAAAAGACCTTGCAAAGGCTTTCGTGACTTCCTTATTATGGCCTTTGAATTTCTACATGAAACGGAGCCATTTAGCTTTCTTCAACAATTCCTTTTCCTCAGGGTACCCTTCTAAAAATTTAAGCCCTTCCGGCTTTGCCCTCAGTAGCCGTCCCATCTTTCCTTTGTTTAGAATTCTCTCTAGAATTCAACTGCGTATTATATGAGGGTTTTATTAGAGGTAAGATGGTTCTGTTTGCAAAGTTTTTGAAAGAAAGAAGGCCGAAATGGAAAATGGATACGGGAATTGGAATGTTCAGAAGTTGTAAGCGGAAACAGAGGATGAGCAGCTGAGATAAAATGGAGACATATGCTAATGAAGTGCAGCTTTAACACAAGTGAAATGGCATCAGAGTTTTGAATTGAACGGTTGCGTGAGAGACGTTACACGTTGATAAAGCGACTACACAAAATACGGTGGAGAGGAGCCGTATTCACATAGGTCACGTCTCATGAATACAAGTGGAGTGTGGGAGTGCATTTCATCTATGAGTTGAACCCGAAAAATAATCATGAGACCGTTTAGGGAGTAAATGTATGATTTATGGAGTAAGGTCGTGGAATGGTAGTGGAGCTACCGTAATAATCATTGCACATAGTGAGCTTTAATGGTTCAATAACTATGCAAATTTGTGCCTTTAATTGCTATTTGAAATAAATTTTTGCCCATACCTTTAGAATCCTTGCCTTTGTTGTCCAATAGCCCTAACTCAATTGCTCCCTGTTGATGTCTGTAGATGCTCCATATCCATGCCTTCATGCTTGGTCATACCTGCATTTTTATTTTATTGTACTAACATCTTGACTCTGAATGTGAAAAGCATAGTGGTGGCTGCGGAAACTGCTTCTAGCTGCGGAAACATGGCACAGCAACCACTTAGCTAAATAGAGATAGTTAGACAATAAATATCTGAATGGAAATGATCATGGGGGAAAAAAAAACTTTTATTGATGAAATGAAATGGATGAGATGGAGTGAAATGAAGTGAGTGGAGTGAAAATGGAAATGAAATGAAGTGAGATGAAGTGAGATGAAGTGAGTGGAGTGAGATGGCAATGAGAAAGAAAGAATTTATTTATTTTTTGGAAAATATAGAGTGTTAGGTGTCCCTGATTTTCACTCTACATTTTCTGTATAAGATTGCCAATCAGAGATTGGTTTTCATGCTTATACAAATTTATTTATTTTTTCTCTCATTTTTTTATTTTTTTTTAACAGAAAGGAACAAAGGCTAGGTTGGTGGGGAAGAAGAATTCTTCTTCACCAACCTTATTGCAGAATTTTCTTGAAACATTCTGACAAATTCTTCTTTTGATAGTGGCTTATGATAAATCTTTAATCTATGGCCATTCACAATAAGAGGAGTTTGAAATT
>APFE030460556.1:0-58413 GCA_000404065.3 Pinus taeda
TGATTGTGGGGAAAAACTCCACAGTTGAGCGCGCTTGAGCCAGAGGAGTTCTGGGATGGGTGACCTCCTGGGAAGTCCTGTTACCGGGTGCAAGCCCCTGAAGTGATGATTGATGCTACATGATTTATTTCACTAGTTTCAATCCTACTTCTTCACCCCCGTGAGCATCACCCGATGCAATGAGTGCTAAGTGGACTATTCAAAAATCATGAGAAATTAGTCACTTACGACTACCTCTCATGGAAAGGGTCATAGATGAATGACTTACTTAACACAGTTGAATCCCACAAAAAAAAGATATCTAATATAATGCACTGTGAAAACCCCCAATACTTAATTCAAAAGAGTGAAGGGAACTCTACTTGAATGGTTAATGAGGCACAATACTTGCTAAGGGTTTGCAAATGGGGTAGCAAGCTAAGTGGGCTTGATTGTGGGGAAAAATCCACAGTTAAGCGCGCTTGAGCCAGAGGAGTTCTGGGATGGGTGACCTCCTGGGAAGTCCTGGTTACCGGGTGCAAGCCCCGGAAGTGATGATTGATGCTATGTGATTCGTTCTCCACTTTTCACTAGTTTCAATCCCACTTCTTCACCCCTGTGAGCATCACCCGATGCAATGAGTGCTAAGTGAACTATTCAAAAATCATGAGAAATTAGTCAGTTACGACTACCTCTCATGGAAATGGTCATACGTTGGAATGACTTACTTAACGCAGTTGAATCCCAAAATGATATCTAATATAATGCACTGCGTAATCCCCCATACAATTCAAAAAGAGTCAAGGTATCTCTACTTGAATGGTTCATGAGGCACAATACTTGCTAAGGTTTTGCAAATGGGGTAGCAAGCTAAGTGGGCTTGATTGTGGGAAAAAAACTCCACAGTTAAGCGCGCTTGAGCCAGAGGAGTTCTGGGATGGGTGACCTCCTGGGAAGTCCTGGTTACCGGGTGCAAGCCCCGGAAGTGATGATTGATGCTATGTGATTCGTTCTCCACTTTTCACTAGTTTCAATCGCACTTCTTCACCCCTGTGAGCATCACCCGATGCAATGAGTGCTAGTGAACTATTCAAAAATCATGAGAAATTAGTCAGTTACGACTACCTCTCATGGAAATGGTCATACGTTTGAATGACTTACTTAACGCAGTTGAATCCCAAAATGATATCTAATACTTATTCGTATCGTTTTGGTCATGTTACTAATAATCAAGTAGAAGCATACACTTTATTGCAAGGGCTCAATTAAGAGGTTTGATGGCAATTAGAAATATGATCATTATGGGAGATTCTATGATTATTCTTCTGTGCTTTATGGGATGATCTTTCCCATGGACCTCAATCTCAAATCAATCTTGAGAAAAAATTATTATCTCTCTAAAAAGGTCTCTATGCTCTTAGCTTATCATATTCTGAGATCCAACTATATGAAGACTAATGAAGTAGCTGAGAATGAAACAAATGAAATTAAAGAAGATCTTATAGTTAATGGAACCATAGACCATTTATTTATTTCTTAATATTTTTTTTGTATTATATAAAAGTTAGATTGTTTGATACACCATGCACGCATGGGTTAAAATAACACTCTCTTCAAACAAATCTTTGTTGTGAGACAATGGCCGAGGATGCTTCTAAGGTTTTCTTCTCCATCGAAGCAACTGCTACAGAAAATGAGGATTTCCA
This sequence comes from Pinus taeda, assembly GCA_000404065.3. Classification (NCBI taxonomy): domain Eukaryota; kingdom Viridiplantae; phylum Streptophyta; class Pinopsida; order Pinales; family Pinaceae; genus Pinus; species Pinus taeda. Next base: position 1,686 of record APFE030460556.1, read on the forward strand.
TGAGTCGATGCTCAAGAATATTTCTTATGCCTTTGATTATCATTCATGGATCATCAAAGATTTGAAGATTCTTTTATTGTAAAAAATATTGGCTAATTCTAGAGGCCTTGTAACTATGTGTGAATGTTTTCTTTAATTGTGCTTAAATCAACATAGTATATATATAAAATACAAGTCGATGCTTCGTGGTGTGAGGTCAATGGATAAATTCTTATAAGTTAACATGTGAACATTTTTAAAATTATTTTTTAGGGTTTTGGGAATCCTTAATATGTTCGAGGTTGTGGATTTAAGCGTCAGAGCAGAATTACCTACTCTGTGATCATGTTTATCATTGGATTCAATTTTTTGTTTGATTTTCGTAGGAACTTTTCTCTATAGCATGATACCTCTAATTTTGGTTTATCATTAGCTTTAATTTTTCATGGTGTATAAGTCTCGATTTTTTCTCATAATTACTTGTTATCTATTATGTAAAGTTAAATAAATTGATACTGAATACTCTTATAACATTGGTATTGAAAACTAGTATGACATGTTTGTTGTATGTTGGTTGAATGGTGAGTTTGGTAGATATTGGGGTTTGTTGGTGGAATGATGGAGCAAGGGTGTATATATATGAGTGAGAGTGTGCATTGATTTTAGTTACTCAATTTATGCAAATCTGTAGTTTGTGCTACCTCACAATAAAATCCCCCTTGCAAATTTGAATAACTATTTCTTCATTAATAGAAGATACATCAATTAAAAATTAAATTTTCCATATGAGGTTCCTTCAAATGATATATGGAAATATGTTACAATTTTTTTTCTTAAAAATAAGATTACGAAATAGAATAGAGGGCACCGTGATACCTGGAGATTAATTTAATTGAGTGCGTGCTTCATTTCTTACTTTTTAAATATGATGAAGCATTTTTGGATTTTATAAGAGCCATATCGACTAATATTTTAATTGTTTTAAAGGACTAGTATATAAATGACATATTCATCCAACCACCTTGTCACAAAGATGCTAATGTAATTCTTTTTTAAAGGAATGCCTCACTTAGTTTCCCCAATCATAAAGTTTTTCACAAGTACTTTCACAACATTCATTGATACAACGATTCTAATCCTTAATCTAATTTTTTCTCATGTTCACAACAACTTATTGATAAAAGTCATGTCTCTCAAGTTCCAATGATATCTAGTTGATAGATACCTAATAATTTCCATCCTCATAATTTATTTTATACCATTTTTGAAAGCTTGAAAGAATTTAAAATCCTTTTTCATATACCTTATGTCTCGAAGGATTGTCATTGCTTTGGGACATTTATCTTAGTGTAACTTTCTTCTTAAATTTAAACTCTTGATACACTATTTAGAAGATATATAGAAACTCAAATTTTGATTGTATTTCATTGTTTATATATTTTGCTTGGTTATTGTCTTCCATATTCCCCACTCCTCCTATTAGTGTTCCTTGGCACCTATCAATGCAATTGCTAAATAATTTTTGTTGGCTTTTATTAACAAACTGTTAAAAACTCATCGATCGATTTTTAGGGGTTGTTGGAAATTCTAAACATATGAAAATTTGGTTAGTTTTGATAATCGTGCAATGCCAACATTTTGTTTACTTAGTGGCTACAAAATTTAGCCAGTCTGCCAATTTTAGCTATGCTCCAAATTTAGTTGGTACCTTGCTAAATTTAGTCAATGGGGCCAAGTTGACCAAAACTTTGACTGTGAATATCTTAAGCATACAACGTGAGATTTGAGTGTCGTTTGTGCTATTGGAATCATGATGATGAGATCTATGTTTTGGTCCTTGTTTTGATGAAGTTTGAAATCTTTTGTTTTTGAGCCTTTCAAGAGCCACCTGGATCATGTGTCCTTAATGTCTTAGATAACATGTCTAGCGTAGTGAAATATCCTCTATCATGTATTTATTTTATAGTATGATTCAACCATATCGAATGTAGACTATAGCAGGTGAAGTTTTACATTTAGGGGAGTTCATAAGAAATTACATACACTATACATATAAAATATATCATATTAGATTGATGCTTACAATGACTAATTACCCATGCATTCTCATAGATGGCCATTTCCTTATATGGACTTTAATAATTCGGTAATATTTGCATAAATGAGGTATGAAGTGTAAATGCCAAGATGGACTAGAAGTAGATATCGTTGATTAAGGGGTTCCTCATTTGATAGTGAAATATTTGTTGCAAAGGAGTAAATGATGAAAATTCTACTTAACAAGGATTAAGACAAGTAGTGATTTTAACAACCCTTTAAACACATGATTTTCTAATTGTGATTAAGACTTATGATGTTGAAAATGGCTAGCATGGATATATTAAAAAAATTATTTGATGTAATATGCATTCATTTAATATATTTCCAAAACCTAAAAAGAGAGTATCTAACATGTATCTCATTGCATCAGATAAGGTTGTAAGGGACAATTGGAAAGTTTCATATTTATCTTGAATTTAATTTCTAATTTTTCCTATTTCCCATATTTCAGATTTGGTAATTGAATTACCCAATTGCCAATAATTATGAGAAAAAATGGGGGTGGTATTGAATTTCGCCATATGCAGATTGGAAATTGACCTAATTTGAGACTTTAAATTGACCACATAGTCCAAATCTAGGACCTTGAATTCTCATACAAGTAGATTGTGGTGTGATGTGGATGAGAAATGGTTACAGAGCATTATGGCATGGCTAGGAACATGGACAAAAAAGAAGTGCATGCAAACTAGAAAAATCCATGGAAAGAAACAAATACATGCAAGGGTTCAAATATTGTGACTCTAAATAGAAGGTCACGTAAACCCTTGTTGAAACACACCAACCCACATGGCACTATAAATTACCTAATTTGGATAAGAGTCCAATTTTGAAGACTTTAGTTTCAGCTAGAGAGTCAAGAGAATTTCTTATTAACTTATCCGAACTAAGCACAAATGCCACTAAGAATAGGAAAGTGACAAGGAATTGTTGGATTAGTGATAAACCCCTATTTTTCCTATGTAGGCCCATTATGGAAGTATTGATAGTGTTAACAAGCCCTGTCTCAATAGTTGAAAGGAAACATATTTATTTTTGTGTGTGAAAGAGAGTGGCCTTCAGGGCCTTTACCATGACTTAAAGCTTTTTAATCCCTAAGTGAGTCTTCCACTTAAGGCATCATATTTGTGTCAAGGGTGGCCAACTACAAGAAAAAATGTAGTGTATGTAAACCCATAGTTTGATGGAATGTGGCTCTCCCTTCTTGACCATTTGGAAAAGTTTAAGTGAGATAGATAAGTGTATTTATTCCTCATTAATAGAACGATCCTACTTGCTCAAGCTTCATAAATGTTTTCATGTTTAGCTATTGAATGTATATGAATGATGAACTTCAAGTGTTGCTTAAGTATGCTTGAGTACTAGCTATGAATATTTATGAGAATGAACTCTATATATAGAAGTAATCCTTAAAGTATGTTATCCTATAATAGTTTTGAAGTATCTTGTGTTATGGAAAAATAAATAAAAATGGTGTAATGAACTGTATGGATCCTTCATCTACTTTTTCAATTGCATGGCCTAGGGTAGTCTAGTTGTGGGACAAAACAATTATGTTATATCCACATTTAGTGATAAGAATTACTGATGTTATTTTCATATCGGGGACCCTACATTCTCAAGAGGTAAGACAAAATGTTGGCTTCTTTATTTATAAGAATTTGGAATTTCATGTGTGAGGTTTGTAGTTCCAAAGGAGTGAGGAGAGTCTCATTCAAGTGGGTGAAGTTATGGATTTGGCCATGGGGCATCTCTTTGTCTTCTTTAGAGAAATAGTTTAGTTGGGGATAGTATTTTGGATTTTTTTTATATGTTATTGAAGGCTTCTGGACCTTTAAATTTCTTTTGGGTAAGTCATTGAGCTATAAAAATCAATTTCAATCTTTTGAAATGTACTTGAAAGCTTAGTGAATGTTAAGAAATTTGAGAATTGGGATTTTGGTTGCAACCCCTAGTGTCACGCCCCCAAGCCTACGGTGGTCTTCCAACCGTGTCGGCGAGGTGAGGTACCACCCCACACATTATTTTTAACAATACTTATGTGTGCGGACTACGCCTAATTCACAACCGATACTTAGTTTATTTTTCGCAACCAAGTAAAATACGTTAACACTTTATATCAATGATCACCCATACTTAATCATTATCCACAACAATTATAAAAGACATCAATTGCACAATATAAAGGGGAGGGGCAACTCCCGAACAGTCTGCCCACAATGTTTATTATAACAGCTTTTCAATATTACAACGCTTAAGTGTGCTTGGCAAACTCCAAGCCAACACTTAGCCAATTTTACAATATCAGGAAACCTGCCTTTTACATAGACATATGCACACCTTTGCCCAAGAGCGGGTGCCCGCACGGGTCACCAAGATACTCGTACAATCCTGCACAATGTTTGTTCAACCTTCCTATTCACGACCTCTTGAACCGACCCTTACTCAAGCTGCCACCTCTGCGCACATCCCTCGTACTACGCACGAGTTATGCGCACTCCTTGATGACCGCAGGCCGAAGAGCGAACAAATGCCTTGAACGAATTGCCTTTGATCATTCACCACCCTGCGCTTTATATATGTTTCCTCCACGTGTTGTTAAGGGTGGAAGTCCCTCCGCTGACCTCCCAAAACCTTCACAAGAAACCCCCAAGCTTTTGGTAGATGAACGCCGGCTTGTCCCCCCCATCCAAGCCTCCAACGCACGGTATAAACCTGTCTCTCACCGTGTTCGTTTGCTGTTCGTTTCCCTTGTCAACCGCTCGGGTGCGTGTCGCCCTGCTGCTGTCCATCGCACTGTTTCACGCTGCGTTCACCCGCATTCACCATCGCACATCGCCTACCCGTGCTCTCTTGCCCATCGCAAGGTCGCCCGCTCGTTCGCGTGTCGTTGTGCACGTCTGCCACTGGAGTCGCCCGCGCGCCCCATCATTCCGTCGTGCCACCTATCCAATGTATGTGTGTCACCCGGCGCCCACCGTTTGCCTTCGTGCACGCTTACCCAGTGTGCCTGCCCGGGGCCCAATGCGCGCGCCCGTCGCACATTACCGAGGGCGTTACGCCTAGTCACATGGCCTGACATGAGAGTTGACCATGGAAAAGTAGAAAGGTTTGAAAGCAAAATAAATCCAAAATCCATAAAGTATCCAAATCTGTCAAGTTTCGCAAATTGGGCGTCAAGATCCATCAAGTGTCAAAGATCAAGCATCAACCTCTATCAAGGGATGAAAGTCTGGGAATTTGGGGCATTCTAAAGTGTTTACCAAGAAACTCAGATATAGATGCTAGAAAATAAAATCATGTGGATATTATGTGCAATCCATCTGAACGCTCCTAATCCTTACAGGTAAGGTAGTGCTGAAACGAAATGATGACATATCACACCAAGATATCACAAATCCAAGTTATAGAGGTTGTATTTGGATGAAATTTTTGTAGTTGTAAAGCTCTCAATGAGCAAAAGATGATGATTATCTCATAAAAGAATTTTATGATCACTGAAAGAAGAAGAATTTTGATAACCCACTTCCATAAAGTAATCTTAGAGGCTAGGTGTAGACGCCCTATCCCCTTAAAAATATTTAAGGGGACTAGGTGTTGTTACAATCATCATGGGGGAGTGTTGATATACGTAGCTCATACTCATTTTAAGTTTCATCATATTTGTGGCTATTGTCATTATTGGTCATGATTAATAGAGTTTCTCTACAAAGAGTTTGTTTCCGAGTATAAGACACTTGATAAATCTTGGACTCAATAGCTCATCTCCAATTATATGCTTCCTAAATTGGTGTAGGGTTGAGATATTATCTCATTGTGTGATATATTTATTTGTAACATTATCAATGTTAAAATGAATACTCAAATCCAAAACCAAACCAAATGCCAATAATATTTCAGATAACTAGATTTTTATAAAATAATAATAATAACACGAGGAATTGAATTTAGATTTTTATAAAAATAAAATAATAACAATAACATGAGCGAACTGAAATTCTATGACTAAATTAAAATATTAAAATTGTTATACTAAATAAATATTTAACACTATTTAAATCCATTATTAAATCAATTATTAGATAAATGTTTTTATAGGCTGTTTATCAGATAAAAATAAAATAATATTCAATAAATAAGTTAAAAAGATACTAAATGAAATTAATTATCAACTGACTCATGATATGTCAATCAAATACTAAGCACCATGTAAGTCAATTATTGGCCGGTTGTATTTATACTTTGTCCGCTTGGATAAAAATAAAGTAATACCAATGTATTTACATCTTGTCAATCGAATACTAAGCACCATGTCAGTCAATTATTGGCCGGTTGTATTTATACTTTGTCCGCTGGGATAAAAATAAAGTAATACCAGTGTATTTACATCTGGTCTGTTGAATAAAGATAAAGTAATATTCAATAAAGAAACGGACTGAGAAGACGTAAACCAAACTAATTATTGAATAAAAGTAAAGTAATATTCAATAAAGAACTGACTGAGAAGATATAAACCAAACTAATCATTAACTTTCTTCCTGAAACTTGATATTTATCATCATAACCGATAAATCATTAACTTACCTAACACTTAATATTTTGACTGTAATAACATAATTAGATGCAATTTGATGTTTGCCGGAGCATTAAAATAACTGGATTAGTACTATACCTTCTTTTCTTTCTTGACCTATGGTCTTTCTTTTCTGGAAAGAGTTGTCACCTTCCTGCAATTATTGAAATCTAAGGGAGAATCACATTATCACAAAAATTTTATGGATTTTGACATGCTTACATGCAAAGATTCTTCAAGTACTCGTAATTATAGGGATTCCATAAAAGATAGCCACATTATTATAAATTTTTATTGATTGATATTGACATGGTTGGGACCTTACAGATTTGTATGTGTATTATTGAAATCCAAAAATCACATTATCACAACACTTTTATGGATTTGACATGCTTACATGCAAAGATTCTTCAAGTTCCTGTAACTACATCAAACCCATAAAAGAGAGCCACATTGTTACAATTTTTTATTGATTGATGTTGACATGGTTGGGACCTGGCAGACCTGTGAGTGCTTCTGTTCTGATGACTTCTATATCCTGCTTCGCCAAGCGCATCTTGCAGAAATATCTGCAGCGACCTCTCCCTGTAATTGCATCTGAGGCTTCCTGGGTCATCTGACTACCCAAATCTCGTTCCCAACCATGTCTATCGAAGAGGCCGATGCATTTGGTGCCTATGCTGGCAATCTCAACATTCATGCGGAGCAACGGTTAATATTTTTCCCATCTGTCTATTTGAGAGTTCAATGAATCATGGCTAGTTGTCTTTCACAGTATCCTCAAAATGTACATGATTTTTCTGTGTTTTATAATTTTTGTGTTTAGAGAACCCGAACTGTAAATTACATGGGAGTAGCCATGATTTTGTGCTCATGTTTTCAGAGATTGTTGAAAATTTTGTGCCAAGTTTGGTCGAGCTTAAACGTTCTTTATATGATAGTTTAATTTCCTCATCTTTACTGTATTTTGGTGTCATTTTTAATTTACTAGATCACAATTAACTTCCCCATAAACTAATTAATTTATATCTTATAAATAAAATCACAGTGTTTATAAAAGTTCAAAAAAATCTAAATCTACACTAAACATGTTTTTAATTTATATTTTTTATTAATAATCTATGTTTTTATTTTTTAAAATAAGATTAAATTTATAGTCAGGCGTTTTGATCTTATTTATTGTTTATGCCGTATTTTATGAGCATTAAATGATAAGTGTTTGAGGAATGGTTGGTACCGTCAAAAAGGGTCAAAATTTAGGTTAAAAAATTCAAAAAAAATTATAATGGTTTGTTAGTGGTAATTATCTGTTAATAGAATGAGATACTCAAAATGTTGAAATTTAATAATTATAATTTAGATTTACAAAAATTGTTATCAAATTTTACCAAAATTTCCATAAATTTCAAAACAAATTTACAACAACTAATTAAATTGACTAAAAATTCTTGCCCGATTGACTAAAAAATAACAAACCTTCTCAATATTTTCCGTAAGAGTGAGGACTCTCCTTACAAAACCCCACCCTTTTCTCAATCCAGTGGCCGGGCGGGTCTCATAGATAAGCGTCTACGAGCATAGAAACAACAGAGGTTCGCGTTAACGAGAATTGTGGGCACTCACAATCTCTGCACTGATCGATTGCTACCGTTGTGTGCCACCTCCGCAGCCCGCAACCGAACGTAGAAGGATAGACCTTACTTTTATAAATTAAAGTAACCATGAGCAATCCTCGGATCACTTCCTAAATCTTTGGTTTTTTGGTTTAATTTGTGTATTTTTATTTAGATGGTGAATTTTGAAAATATTTTAAAATAAGATAATTCCGAACAATGTAAAAAAATACTTTAAAATAAGATCAAATAATCAACCAAATTCTAAAATATTCCTAAATCCACAATCTAGATGAATTCAGTAACTCTAACTCACACTATCTTTATTTCCGCAAGGTCCCAGTAAGAAGTACCATTAAACATAGACTTCGTGGCCTTACTTCTTTAAATAAGTTTTGTAGGTTTTAATAAAATTTAACTATATGTAATATTATTGATAAAATCGATTGCTTTTAAATGTTGGGTTATTATTTTGTTTTATTAAATTTAAAATACATAAATTTTAATTAATTAAAAATAATCTAAATTATATTATTGTTAGTGATAAATGATTAATGTTTTACTAAATTTTCAGATCTTTAAAAAATAGATTATTTAATATTTTAATTTTATGTCCAAAAAATTGTATTGAAGAAAGTTTGGGATGGTTATAGATTTGTTGACTTTGAAGGTCAACAAAAATGTTTTTCATCTTCAACTCTCTTACTTTTGTAAAGTTGATAGAATTTTTCAATGTATAGTGTTTTTTGAATTGGCCAAACATCTAATTGCAATATGAAGTTCCTATTTTTTCAGTTTAGTAAAGTTTATTTCTTTCTTTACATGAATGAAGAAAAATATATTTTTTATTTTTATTTTAGAGATTTGGGTTCACGAGCTACTTATTCTAATTTTTTTTAGCACTTTACAAATTTTCCTTAAATTTTGATGTAATAATATTTCAATATTATCCTTGTTCTACAAAACGATCTCCTCCTTTATCCTCCAAAGGTATACCTGCCTCCAAGTGTATACCGAATGTGGTTGTTTTGGCTAGAAGGAATTTTAGAAAACCTTCTTTTACTTCATGTTCTTTAATTATAGCTTATACATAAAATACCTAGTCATATTCATGCTTTCAATGGGTGGAAGGGGATCTTCAACCATGAGAATATGATAAGGGTATTTCTTTAATCTTGACATTGTAAGTTATGAACTTCTTTTGGATCAATTCCCAGTGCAGCCCCAAACTTCACATCTATATCAAATAACGGGAGTTTTTTTATTCCATAGTCAAATATCTATGAACCTTAGGATTGTTTTCAAGGTCATAATAAGCTTTCCATCCTCCTTTTATTCTTTTCTCAATGCTATAATTTTAGCTGAAAGTGTGATAGATATCTATTCCAAGATATTTGTATGATAAACTTCCTCAAAGTTCTTGTTGTCATATATTAAAATATTTTATATGGTTGTCATTATCATATATAAAAGCATTATATATGATCTTTTGGGATTTAATAATTATGACTTTGAGTGAACATCATTTACATAAAAGAGAAGAGAGTTATGATTATACTAGTGATAATAGGCCAACATAATCCTCATCTTCCAAACACTTTTCTAACTTAAAAATAAAAGATCTATTTAAAATATTAATATTATATCTAAATAAATATTAAAGAAAAAATCTATTAATATTTAAAAAAATTATAAATTAAGATAAATTATATATTTTTTTGTTTAATATATTTAAAATTTAAAAATTTAAATTTTATATTTTTAACCATAAATTGTTAGACTATTATCTAAATCTCAAATTTATTTATTATTTTAATTATTTTCTTAAGAAATTCTTTTAAGTTTTTCTAAACATTTTCTAAATTTTCTTCCATAATTTATATATATATATATATATTCATATATTCCATATATGATTAATGTTATATTATTTATATTAATGCCTTATTATTATAATTAATAAAATGGGTATTATTTTTTAAGTTTCTAATTTTATTTTAATATTTATTATTTTCACATATTTTTGTGTTTTATATTTTGTAAAAAAAAATAATAGTTTTAGTCTAGATGTTATTTTTTAACTAGGAATTGCAGTTGTGATCTACACGTGTCAAAATCATTTACTTATGTCTTATATGTTTGTATTTGTTATGATCAATAAAGAAATCAATTGGTGATTGGTTGTGTGTTTAATCTCTTTGGTGTCTCTCATTTTTTCTAACTTTTGTAATATTATGAGTTAAAAAAGTTTTGTTCTATTTTTATATTCTTTTATTTTCTATCTATTTTTTTTTTAATTACATTATAAAAATTTTCAGTTTTCCTTTGACTTTGATTTTTTTAAATTTATCTTGGATTCTTTTTTAATGGATGTAACCAACAAATGGTTCTAAATTTTCTGACATCTGCAACAAATGCAAAGCAGATTACTTAACCACATAAAAACTATAAAAGACACACTAACACATACATGCAATTAAAGCATATATACAATGGTTTTACTACACTTAATTAAGCATACTAAAGTTCGAGGTACAACCCGTTTCGAGGTTGCGATAATGGAATTCTATCATAATCCACCAACTCGTAGGCACCCTTGCCATAATACGATTGACAATATAAGGACCCATCCATAGTGGTTCAAAATTTCCTGCTCCAAGTTTATTAGCTTCCTGATGATAAAACAAGACTAGGTCTCCTTCTAATAAAATGCTAGGCTTGACATTTCTTTCATATTATGCCTTCATTCATTTCTTATGTGTTTTGTTAGCCAATGCGGCTTCACAACAGGTTTCTCTAGCTGGATGAGTTATAATAAACACGCTTCTTCATCAGAAGTGTCGGGTAACATGTCAATTACGAGTTTGAGAGATGAAATTTCACATTGTATCTGCAAGATTTCCTCCTCACCATACACTAATTGAAAGGGTGTGAATCTTGTTGCATTCCTCACCGAGGTTCGATATGCCCACAAAGCACAGTACAAGATTAAATGCTAGTTTCGTTTATGAACCCCTATCATTATTTGAAGCATTCACTTTAGAACTTTGTTGATGGCCTCAACTTGTCCATTGGCTTGCGGATAATAAGGAGTATAACTATCATGCGAAAGTCCTAATTTGGGAGTTAACTCACTCATCATGTGATTGCGAAAATGTGACCCATGATCTGTAACTATAGCCAATGGTACACCAAACAGGCAAACCACGTGCTTGAAAAATCAAAGTGTAGTCGTCTTGCCATTGTTATTTAATGTCAACATTGCCTCGGCCCATTTTGTGAAATAGTCAATGGCGACTATAATGTACCCGAGCCTGTTACACAGTAATTTGTCACTGACCTCATCTCAGTCCCCTCGCTATGTCATACATTAGATAAACATGTCCATATCTTCCACTCATGCAAGAAGATTAAGAAAGTGCTCTATAATGCTGAAGATTCACCCTTTTTGCCTAAGTTTCTGCATTGTCATAAGTAAACCCTTAAAATGTGAGACGATTCCCTGTCATGAACTGTATCGTTGCGACATCATCGTAGGTGCCACCTATTTCCTGCGATGGTCGGATTTTAGGGCTCGGTGCAAGTCTTCCATATGTTTATTGCGACGATTGGTTCGAACACATTGCTCCATTGCGATGTCATCGCTAAGCCCTAGTTCATGACCTACGACGATTCAGATTAGGCGAATTAGTTCAAACAGTCGGCCTTGTGGGTGATTCTAGAGCTAGTTGTTGGGTCAGATTGGTTTTCTTTTCCTCCTTTGGGATGGTAGTTCTACCTTTTATGAAACCTCCATTAAGGATAAGCTCCCTTTTCCTCATTTCATGGAGGCTCCTCCTCCTATAAAAGCACTCACCATTGCTATGATTAGCAAGTTCCTAGTTACAGGTTGCTAGTCGGATTGAAACAGATTAGATAGCTTTGGTGCAAGTTTGACATGTGTGGAATTGTTGATAGTTTGGTAAGAGATTATGGAGTGAATTAACCTTGCATTAGAGTTTGTGAGTGAGGGAGAGATTACCCATTTTGGAGACCCATTTTTTAGAGTGAATGCTTGAACAAACATACCAACTGGATGCTCTAAGATGGCTTGTGATATCGATGCTTGGTTGTAAGCTTTTCTCTTGATTTATTTTAATACAATCAATAATGATTTCTTATATCTTGTGTAAAATTTACTTGATAGCTTATGATTCCTTGACTTTATAAGTAAATAGATCATTTTTGTGCTCAGTTACATGCTCTGTTGTTTTCTTGTGGTGTTTTAGGTCGATTGCTGATTAAGGAGAAGGAAATGGAAGCTAGAGTGACGCAACGAAAGCTTCACCAAACATCAGTTTTGAGGTAGGCCTCCAATAATGACTATTTAAGGAAATTGATTTTTGTTTTGTTTTGCTATGACTACACCCATTCTAGGGCTAGAGGGGTTTCCTCTGTCCATAGAGGGAACACTTTCCTAATTCAAAAGTTGGCAACTCCGCTGGGGAATCCTTCATATGTTTTCTTCTTGTTTACTTTAGGTTTGATTTAGTGTCTCTTGAATTTTGGGGTTGCACCTTCTGTTTTCTGGGTTACTTGGGTCAATCTGGGAGTCCTTCTACTATTTGGAAGATCAATCTAGTGTCATTTAGGTGATTTTATTTGTCTTTTGCTTTAAGTAAGATCGTCAGTGAAGATAGCTTGACAGTTGCAACAATGTCACTAATGTTATAGTTTTGTGCCTGCGATGATTTGGCTTTTGTCTCGAGTTACTAGTTTAATCCCTGCGACGATTCTTGAAGTTAGACCGTCTCTGAAAATAGGTTTTATCTTGTGATGACGTCTCTGAAAACAGGTGTACTCTTGCAAATAGTCTCAGGTTGTTAGTGTAACACCTGTGACGATTCCTGTAAAGTCGTTTTTACAACTTTATCTCCTAAATCCATCAGTCTTGTTTATCCCCTGTTATTTCTTGTCTCTCATTAGCTTGTTTTGATTGCTTTTGGTTAAGGTACCTTCTCTTTGATTTCATTGAGTGAGTCTTGTCTTTTAGACTGTGTAACCTAGCTCTGTTAAGGGTTTCGTCGAGAAGTCATTTTCTTGGGTTACGTGTCTATCTAAGGTTTATCTGCAACCGTCTTATTGATTTGCTTGAGGCCTTTTGCTGCTTGTTCTCTTGCTGATTGATTTTTAGTGTTGATTATTGAAACAATTTTTTCATATTGATTCGATTTCTTCACTATCAAGCATAGATCACAATTTTTTGAATCAATCAGGTTTACACTTTCTTATTTGTCTCTTTAAATTAAAAAAAATAAAATCAAGAGATTGCATTCATTTAGTACACGAAAGTGAAAGTACATTTGCATTACAAATTTTCATGTTTGAGAAATTGGAAACTGAACTTTAAATCTTTCATTAGTAGTATTAATGCATTGTAGGATTAATGTGTTGATGGATTGTGTTTCTTAGTTCCTGCACTCACTTGTCTTGGTTTGCATTCGTTTGGAAATGAACTCTTTACCATCCTTTGGGTAGTTGTTCATCAAAACGAATGGGACTTTACTCATTGTAGCTACATCCTAGGAATTGTGAAAATACATTCGGTTGGGCCTGATAACCGAAACTTAATCCAAGATTAACTCTTAAAATCAGTTGAATAAACCTAACAACGTATTGGAACTTGACGCACATTATTTAGAGGTTTAGGCTAGAGATGTGCTTTGGTGTTGTTAAACCTAGTAACTATTGTTCTCGCTTAAGGTTGGGTGATTTCCTCTTTTTGTGACTCAATAGTTGCTAGTATAGACTCGTGCTCCTTGTACCATCAAGTATATATCGAGAGACCCCACTAGGCTATCATAATACATCCATAGGCAGCGGTGTTTTCCACCTTACGAACCATAATGCACCGAACACAACATTCAGGAAGATTGACTGCCATACGGAAAGTCCATGGTCATTTCTCTTTCATTTGATCACCAAGGTGTATATGCAGTTTTACAGTTTGTCTGATAAACCTTTTGCCTAGTTCTCCAAAGTAGTCACTTTTGTTCCTTTTCAATTCCGTAAAAGAAAAGGGTCATCTGAGCACTTGTCCTTTTATGCTCATTAAACCTTGAAAGAGATAGAGTAACCTTTTCATCCTTTTCTCGACTCTTGATACATGAAAAGGTCAGGTTTTTTTCTGGTGTCATAAAACGTACTCCCCACGAAATATTCCTGGTTACAGTTAGAGTTCTTGGTTATAGTGCGCTTGTGTTTTTTAGGCTCATTCCTGATGGCAACCTTCTCTGAGTCTACCGACCAAGGCCTTACCCCTAGATGGAACTCTTGGTCCATTTCCTCCTTTTGGAAATGTTGGTGCTCTGTATATGGCAACATTGTCCTTGCCTAGATTAACCATCTGTTTGCCCATTTGGTTGTATTCAACCTTAGTGGTCCCAAGCGTCATGACTCCTGTTCCACCGTCTCCTTCGTTTAAATCACGACACAATGATTCCAAAGTTGAGCCTACGCCTTCTTCCCCTATTTCTTCATCCCCCTCTTTTCCTTCGCCTGGTGAAAGTTCTACCTCTAGTAACCAGGAGACTAAGAAGAAGAACTTGGATAAGCATCAGGCCACCCATGCAGCTTATGTTCGAGTAAATTGCAAGTTGTGCCACCTTCTGCTCCTCCACCGAAGGTTAAGTTTCCTTGTAACTTGTGCAAGGGCGACCATCTTCTTCATGATTTTCCTGGCATTCCTAAGATTTTAGAAGTTTGGTCTCACAATTCGGCTAACCCCTCATCATCCTCTGAAGCTCATGACAATGCTACCCTCTCAACTAGTAGCGGTAAGAAGACAGGGAAGATTCGATTCCCCTGTAGGCTATGTGAAAGCAACCATCTCCTTCACCATTGTTCACTCCTGGATCAAGCTTCCACTATTTTGGAAGGTCTTACAGTTTCTTCCCCTCCACTTCCAATTGGTTATCAGAGGCTCTCTTCAGACCCTCTCCCCGTTGACAAAGAGATGGATATGGATTCTTCTCTTGTATGTCCCCCTTTTCCCAAGCTTGGCTATGGCAAGCCTGTTCCTGACCAACCATTGTTCAGAAAGAGTGTCGACTTGGATTCACCACCCGTTGTTCACTCTTCCCTAGAAGAGCATCACAATCATACTGCTCATGTTCTTCTCATCTTGTCAGATTCTCTTGAGTCCAAGAATGACCCTCCTATCCTAGCTATTCAAGAGAGTCTTTCTTCGGTTCCTGTAGAGCAGGGGGACACTCACACGATGCCCCCACGAAGTAGCTATGTCATCTTCTTCGACTGGAGTCACTTGACTTCATTCTGCCTTCCATCCTATGTGCCTTTCTAGATTACCATACATGCCTATCATAAGGAAGTACCTGTCACTCTCTTGGATGAAGGTGCGTCTTTTAGTCTTATGCCTTCCACTACTTGGCAAGATTTGGACTCCCCACAACTTGTGCCTGTTACTCAAAATCTATTGGCTTTCGACAAAGGAACTAGTCAACCTTTGGGGATCCTTCCAAAGTTCCTGGTTACTTTGGGAGGCAAAACCATCTGTATAGATGTGATGGTCATCCAAGGTGCCTTAGATTTCAGTCTTCTCCTTGGTCGTGACTATATTTACATCATGGGGCTCTTGTTTGCTCACTTTTCCGTGTGGTTTTCTTTCCACACGACGGAAGAATTGTGACTATAGATCAACTATCATTCTTTGGTCACCAGATACCTCTCGTACAACCATCGTCCCCTATCAGTTCCTGTCCGCGAGCAGTGCCTTCCCCGCCATAGGTCAATTATATGGCTACCCATTCTGTCTCCACATATGTTGATGATCATGCAGATGGTCTTGTACATCATGTACTGGGGGCATTGGAACCTGATCTGTCGTTGGTGTCCAATGACATGTATTCCTCCCAGAGCACGTTTCTACCATCCAGTGAAGATCTCTTGGGAGTCATGTTTCCATATGGCCCATGAACAGGTGTCTGAGGATAGTTCTAATCTTGTGTCAACCTCGTTAAAAAATGAAACAAGGATCATGCGGCATAGTTTCTTGTATTTTGTCAAGCTCATTAAAAAATGAAACAAGGGTTATGAGGACAATTCTTTTACCATGTCAACCTCATTAAAAAATGAAACAACTCCCTTTTCCAAATCGAGTCTTTGATTAAGATCTCGTAAAATCTTAATCGAGTCTTTCCAAGATCTCGAAAGTCCTTCATTCTATCCACCTCGTCGAATGCAATGAAGCTTGGGGGGATGTACCTTGATTTGCATCATTATGCTGGGGGTATGCAAACTTATAACAAGCATAGTTTTTTGTTTCAAACTTGTTTAAACATGAAACCGAATCCAAGTAGAGTTTTCCATGGTTCAAGCTTGTGTAAAAATGAATCAATACCCGATTTACATCTCGTGATTGCCATTTTTATCCGCTACATTTTGCTAGATGAGCCTTAGTTGTTTCATTCCATCGCCACCATCTCTTTGGCTGATCATATGCTTTCACCTAGTTGTTTTTCCTTTCCTAAGGGACCATAACAATGAGTGGTTTTATTAGCCAGCCTCTTAACCATTAGATGTTTTCAACAGTGACACCATTTCAGGAACCAGTTGCTACCCTTTATACCACTCATTCCTCTAGGATGAGTCACCTTTAAGCTCTTTTATGACTCGTAAAAGATGAAAAGATTGTTGAGTATTTTTCCCTTTTTAACTCATTAAATGGAATAAAAAGGCAGTCCACTTTCAACTCTTTCCCGACCGTATAAATGTGAAAAGATGTTTGGGATTTTGTCATTTCAAGTTCAATTTTTGGTTATGAAACGTCATTTCTCTTATCACGTTTTTACATTTTCAAGTCAGGAACATTAATTACGAAAAGTACTCCTCGGTCGTAATGGGCAAGCTGTTCTCTCGAGTATTGTTTTCTACTTTTTTGGGCTTAAGGGACACAAATTTATGAAAAAGGCCCCCCTGGAGTTTTCTTTTTTGTGCCTTTTTCAAACTCTCTAAACATGAAAAAGACTCTGATTTTTACCTATGTCAGACTCGTTAAACCCTGACGACATTGGACTCGTCACCATGACGAGACTTGAGCTTCTCCTCCCTAGGGCTCGTTAAACTATCACTAGGTTGGATTCATCTGAAGGTCGAGCTTATATCACAAGCATATGCTATCCTCTTCAAGCTTGTTTTTAAAAAATAATTGGGGTACTCGCCAGCAATGGTGGGGGAAAATTTGGAATTCGTCATTGGTTATCTACAACAGCTAGTCACTCTTGAACATTGACACTTTTTCTTCTCGTCAGGTTGGGATATCCTCAAATTATCATTAGCCTTCTGAGGTTTTGGGTTGCCATTTTGCCTCATTCCATCTGATCCATGTTGTCTCCGTCAAACCTTCGATACCTTGGTACCAAAATGTTGATGCATTCTAGAGTCGTGTCACTGATATGTTTAACAATATAATTCTTCTGCAGTTCACACCCTTACCTCCTCCTCTAATGCTCTATTTCACCATCTACCACTTGTTCCTTATCTCACGTCATTGATTAGGGGCACATTATATCCATCTTGCGACAGATCGCCTCCTATCGACACCAACTCATTATCCATGAGGTTGATCTAGATATCCCTTTCAGTACCTTGGAGCTTGCATGCCTCAATGGCAAGTTCTTTGCACCTGACGGCGGATTTTCATCATTGGTCTTCGATTGGGTGATTCCACGAGTGTTCAACTTCAAATCATTTTTCACACTTAGTGGATTGTACTGGTAATTCCTTGAGAACCATTGACATTATTGGTGGTCTCTCTCATGCTTGTTAACCGTTTCCATCATTGACTGGTAATTAAGCGACTTTCTATCATGCTGGACTTCAGCACATATGTTCGCATGCTAGAAATTTTACTATGATTGGTTAGGGTTTCAAGACCCCAGACTAAGATTACATATGTTCAGGCTGCGTGGATTGGTTTGTGATTACATACATGAATATTTGATTGGATGGCTTCGACCATACCTGAGTCTTGACAGATGGTTGTGACCATAACTTTATCATTATATATGGTCTTATAAACTAGGTGGTTGTGTCCATACCATAGACCATGTTTCATATGCCTTTTGGATGGTTGTGCCCATGCCTACACTACATGTATTTCACTATTAGAGATATCAGTTGTACTTGCATCTGCAGGTTCTTCATGGTGATGTTTCAGTTTGGTTATGATTTTGTAAAGCATTTCACCCCTCCCACTCTCCCAGGCTTCATGGTTTAGGGGGCATTTGTTACATAGTAATTTGTCACTGACCTCATCTCAGTCCCTCTTTTGTGTCATACATCAGATAAACATGTCCATATCTTCCCACTCATGTGAGAAGATTAAGCAAGTGCTCTCTAATGCTGAAGATTGACCCTTTTTGCCTAATTTTCCGCATCATCACATGTAAACCCTTAAAATGTGCGATGGTTACCTATCATGAACTGTATCATTGTGGCGTCATCGCAGGTGTACACCTGTTTTCTACGATAGTCGAATTTTAGGGCTCGGCCAAGTTTTCCAGATGTTTATTGTGACAATTGGTCCAAACACATTTCTCCCCTGCGATGTCGTCGCTAAGTAGTTCATGACCTGCGATGATCCAGATTAGGCGAAATAGTTTAAACAGTTGGCCTTCTGGATGATTCTAGAGCTAGTTGTTGGGTCAGATTGGTTCGCCTTTCCTCCTTCGGGATGACAGTTCTACCTTTATGAAACCTCCCTTGAGGATAAGCTCCCTCTCCACATTTCATGGAGGCTCCTCCTCCTATAAAAGCACTCACCATTGCTTGATCATCTAGTTCCTAGTTACAGGTTGCTAGTTGGATTGAAGAAGATTAGATAACTTTTGTGTGAGTTTGACAAGTGTGGAATTGCTGATA
The DNA here is from genome assembly GCA_000404065.3 of Pinus taeda. Lineage (NCBI taxonomy): Eukaryota > Viridiplantae > Streptophyta > Pinopsida > Pinales > Pinaceae > Pinus > Pinus taeda. The sequence continues at coordinate 20,871 of APFE030460556.1, forward strand.
GTCTAGTAAGAGATTGCAGAGTGCCTTAACCTTGCATTAGAGTTTGTGAGTGAGAGAGAGATATTAGCCATTTCGGAGACCCATTTTTGAGAGTGAATGTTTGAAGGAACATACTAGTTGGACCCTCTGAGAAGGCTTGCGATGTCAAGGCTTGGTTATAAGCTTTGCTCTTGATTTATTTTAATACAATTAATAAAGATTTCCTATATATTGTGTACAATTTTCTTGATAGCTTATGATTCCTTGACGTTATAAGTAAATCAATCATTGTTGTTCTCGGTTACATTCTCTGTTGTTTTCTTGTGGTGTTTTAGGTTGATTACTCATTAAGGATAAGGAAACGGAAGCTGGAGTGATGCAAAAAAGGCTTCAACAAACATAGTTTTGAGGTAGGCCTCCAACGATGACTATTTAAGGAAATCAATTATTGTTTTGTTTTGTTATGACTAGACCCACTCTAGGGCTAGAGGGGTTGCCTCTATCCACAGAGGGAACACTTTCCTACTTCACAAGTTCGAATCGAAGCAGAGTTCTCCATGGTTCAAGCTTGTGTGAAAATGAACCCATACCTGATTTACATCTCGTGATTGCCTTTTTTATCCACTACATTCTGCTAGATGAGCCTTGGTTGTTTCATTCCATCACCACCATCTCTTTCACCTGGATGTCTTTCCTTTCCTAAGGGACCACAACGATGAGTGGTTTTATTAGCCATCCTTTTGACCATGACATGTTTTGAGCAGTTCCACCATTGTCGAAACCAATTGTTACCCTTTATACCACTTCTTCCTCTAGGAAAAGTCACCTTTAAGCTCTTTTTTGACTTGTAAAAGATGAAAAAATTGCCGAGTATTTTTTCCTTTTTAACTCATTAAACATAATAAAAAGGTTGTCCACTTTCAGCTCTTTTCTGACCGTATAAATGCAAAAAGATGGTTGGGAATTTGTCATTTTAAGTTCGAATTTTGGTTATGAAACATCATATCTCTTATCGCTTTTTTACATTATTGGGTTAGGAACATTAATTACAAAAGGTACTCCTTGTTCGTAATGGTCAATCGGTTCTCTCGAGTATTGTTTTCTACTTTTTTGGGCTCGAGGGACACAAATTTATGAAAAGGAGTCTTGAGGAAAGTTCTGATCTTGTGTTTACCTAGTTTAAAGAATGTCATCTGTTACACAATAACTTTTCACTGACCTCATCTCAGTCACTCCACTTTGTCATACATCAAATAAACATGTCCTTATCTTCCCACTCATGTAAGAAGATTAAGCAAGTGCTCTCTAATGCTGAAGATTCACCCTTTTTGCCTAATTTTTTACATCGTCGCAAGTAAACCCTTAAAATGTGTGATGGTTCCCTATCATGAACTATATCGTTGCGACATCGTTGCAGGTGTACACCTATTTCTTGTGACGGTCAAATTTTAGGGCTCAGCACAAGTCTTCCAAATGTTTATTGTGATGATTGGTCTGAACACATTGCTCCCTTTCAATGTCATCACTAAGCTCTAGTTCATGACCTGCGACGATCCATATTAGGCGAATTAGTTCAAACAGTCGGCCTTCTAGGTGATTGTAGAGCTAGTTGTTGGGTCAGATTGGTTCACCTTTCCTCCTCTGGGATGGTAGTTCCACCTTATATGAAACCTCCCTTGAGGATAAGCTCCCTCTCCCTCATTTCATGGAGGCTCCTCCTCCTATAAAAGCACTCACCATTGTTATGATCAACTAGTTCATAGTTACAAGTTGCTAGTTGGATTGAAGCAGATTGGATAGCTTTGGTGTGAGTTTGACAAGTGTGGAATTGCTGATGGTTTGGTAAGAGGTTGTGGAGTGCCTTAACCTTCAATTAGAGTTTGTGAGTGAGAGAGAGAAATTAACCATTTGGGATACCCATTTTTGAGAGTGAATGTTCGAAGGAAGATACTGGTTGGACCCTATGAGAAGGCTTGCGATGTCAAGGCTTAGTTGTAAGCTTTTCTCTTGATTTATTTTAATACAATCAATAACGTTTTCCTATATATTGTGTACAATTTACTTGATAGCTTAAGATTTTTTGACTTTATAAGTAAATAGATCATTGTTGTTCTCAGTTATGTGCTCTGTTGTTTTCTTGTGGTGTTTTAGGTCGATTGCTCATTAAGGAGAAGGAAATGGAGGCTGAAGTGACACAATGAAAGCTTAACCAAACACCAGTTTTGAGGTAGGCCTCCAACGATGACTATTTAAGGAAATCGATTGTTGTTTTGTTCTGTTGTGACTAGACCCACTCTAGGGCTAGAGGAGTTACCTTTGTCTACAGAAGGAACACTTTCCTACTTCACAAGGCCCCCCGGCTAAGGTGGGGTTACATGTCATGAAGTTAATGCCGCACTTGGTGAATGGTTCAACAACGATGACGGGACACAATCACGTAGGTGGTAATGAAGCTTTACGGTCATAGATCTGGCATGAATGACAACTTCTCACGGAAAAAATGCGATCTTTGAATATGGAAGGCTAGAAGTAACCAATACGAAGAATTCTCTATGCGGTAGCATAACCAGATAAGTTTCCACCACAAGCACTTGAATTGCAATCATTCAAAACTTTCTCAGCTTCCTCGTGAGTGAGGAACCTTCATAAATCATATCGATACCATGACAGTAAAGAGTGTCGCCAATGATCAAATAATCTTTGGCTTGGTATTGGATATGTCATTGTTGTGAGTGAGAGGTATCAAGCCAGAAAGTTTGGATCTAGAGATAAATCAATGTATCTCCATACCATGGGTCAGATTGCAAAATTAGGAATAGAGACTCATCTGAAATTGATGGTTCTGATTTTTATTCAATTATGTTCGAGGGAAGGTCGCAAAAGAAGCTCAACGAATACTAGAGATTTCTTTGATTTGGATTTGATGAATTCCAAATCAAATTCCTGTAAAATGATGATCCATTTTGAGTATTTCCCCCCCAGCAATTGACGTGACAAAATATATGTCATAGGGTTGCAATCCGAAATGAAAGTAGTCTTCTAAAACAGGATATAGTGGAAAAATCTTTGTACTACTTGAACAGCAGCCAGAGCTAACTTTTCGACATAAGAGTACTTAACTTCTGTATCGTTGAGATCGCTGCTCAAGTAATATATGATATGTTCAATCCCATCTTCCTCTTGGACTAAAACCATTCCAATGGTTGTATATGTAGCTATGAGATACAAGAAGTAGTCGTTTTGATAATTCGAGGAATACATTAATGATGCTCTAATCAAGGTATCTTTAAGAGCATGAAAGGAAGCTTGTGCTACCCGATCCCAATGGAAGGGTATCCCTTTTTTTCAAAAGAAGAGTAAATACTTTAGCCATTTTAGCATAATTGGGAATGAACCTCCTCAGAAAGTTAGCCTTCGCTTCTAGTCTCTGTAACTATAATAGATTGGAAAGTGGAAGCAAGTCAAGAATTGCCTGAACCTTAAGTAGGTCGAGTCGAATTCCTTCCTTAGACACTATGAAACCATGAAAATGACCAGAACCAACAAAAAACACACATTTACGTGTATTGAGACATATTTTTTAGTGTCAACACCATAAAAGTATAGCTGTCAAATGATGCGGGTGATCAGACTGCTTTCATGAATGAGTAGGTAAATCATCAAGGTATGGTTGAACAATATGTTTGATGTCATGGAAGACATAATTCATTTCCCTTTGAAAATTTTCCCCTGCATTCTTCAAATGAAAAGGGAGTTTCCTATAAGCAAATGTACCCCATGGACAAATAAAAGCAGTTTTAGATTCGTCCTCTAGGTGGATATTGATTTGAATATAGCTAGAAAAACCATCCATGAATGAGAATATTTCACATCTAGCACATTCATCAATAATCTGGTCGATAAAGGGAGTGGGATAATTGTCTTTTGGACAAGCTTGATTAACATCCCTATAATCGATGCACACTCATATTGTCCCTTGTTTCTTCATGATAGGAACAATATTAGAAACCCAATCAGTAAGAGGAACAGGGTAAATGAAACCAGCATGCAACAATTTTTTAACTTCTGTTTTAATGGCAACAAACTTCATTGGATGCGTAGGATGGAGACAATGCCGCATTGGTTTGACATTAGGATACATTTTGATTTCATGTTCAACTATACTAGAGTCAATTCCTGGCATCTCCTCATATGACCATGCAAATATATCTCAGAATTCCTCAAAAAGAGCACGGTAAATATCAAGTTCTGATGGAGAACAAGATTTTCCAACACAAATGTTCTCTACAATGTTAGGTTTGGCCTAAATATGGATAGAAATCATTTCTTCGATATATGACAAATTTTGCTTAGAAGCTATTTTATCTATGAAAACAGAATTCGAAAGGAAATCAACAACCGAAGGGTGATTAAGTTCATTTGAATAATCTTCTATGTGATCTAGAAGATGGGAACGATGATGATAATATTCCCATGGTTCTTCTTCCGTCATCATTGATTGGATGATTCTGTCATCAGTAGAAAATATACATGAAAAAGGATCGAAGGAAGTACCATATTCTAATGAATGATCTACCCATATAATTGGTGAACATGGATTTGGGTTCGTTGCACAAGCCAAAAATATTGATTGCTATGCAAGCTCAATGGGGCTTAGTGGCATGATTTCATTATTACTATCAACTTCAAAACTATTGGTAATCTTCCTTAAGTGAGATGAAGTGGAAGATATCATGTTGCAAGTCTCAACTTTTTCCACTTCCAACAAGTTTGATGGTGATGGTAGTGAAAAAGTACCCATTAGGGAAGGATCCTTGAAGAGACCTACACCAATGTTTTGAAGAGATAGCGAGGGTCTGTGTAGTAACAAAATGATTCTAGTAGCTTGTCAACTAGAGGCGAAGAAGGTGAGTTGGTTGATAACTGTGATTCCACCCTTATGACGGAATGAAATCGTATGAAAGTAATTTGAAACCATAGCAGCCATAACATAATCCCACGGTCTTCCTAGTAAGAATTTGTAGTCAAGGGGTCTGTCAAATACCTCAACTTGAACAGTTATTGTTTTTCCTCCTAGTTCAATTTCCAGATTACTCAATATTCCACTAGGCGTATATGTGCGACCATCAAAAGCTTTTAACATTGTTGGTGAATGTGACAAAGGAAATGAGCCAAGTGTTTTCTAGCAATTCATAGACATAATACAAGTAGATTCCCCCTCTTCAATAATGGTTCAATGAATACCTTTACTCAAGGCATTTACTTGAATCACGAATGCTAATTTCACTGGTAACTATGGCATATAACTTGCATGGTGGAAAAGCACAAGATTGGAATTAGTTAGATCGATTCCACCAATTGCTGACAACAAAGCTTGCTTTTGGGAGGGACAATTTTGAAGCACCTCAAGCATTGACATAGCATAAGGTGACTAAGACAAATCTTCTACCATGTTATAATTTTGTGGAGCTTGAGCTCTAGGTTTAAATGTCGATTTATCTACAAATCCCTTAGGTCATTTTATTGTTAACTTTGGTGTAATAGGTGGTGGAATAGGATCATACCGAGTCGAAGTTGAAGAGTTAGGTTGATCAGCCTAGTTATTCGATGATGACGATTGATTTCCATAATCTTTACTTCATGTTGACACCAAAAATTCAATTTTAGGCTAAGAGGTGGATAGCATAAGCACTTGGGAAGTGGAAGCTTGGTCTGCAACAACCATATTAGTCTTTGGTTTTGGAAAAGGATCAGTTAATACCGAGGATGTATTAGAAGTATTCAAAGGCTTTGAGACTTTAGAGAGGTGAGGAAAATCTCGCGATTAATTCTCATCGTTATAGATCAAACATGGGTAATGAGGTTTCCAAGCCGAAAGAGAGGAATCAGATGATTTCTCTTGAGGGGAATTGTTTTGTTTCTTCTTGTTTTTACCCTTCTTCTTGCTTCCTAGTTGCTTTTCATTCTTGAGTTTGTCAAATGACACGGCTTAATATTGGAAGAAAGAATTTTATCAGGTGCATTTGTAGTTTGACTAGAAATGGAAAATGTTTGACCAGATGGTCTACCTGCTACTAGTGTGCTTGAAGAACCAATCACACCATCACTAGCATGATAGTCCTTGCTAGATGGTGGAATAGGAACAACGAAAGACGGTCAGGGTGCATTTGTGATCTTACCATAGAGCATGCTAGACTGTGTATAAATCAAGTCCAAATATTGGGCATGAGAAATTACTTGCTCTTCAGTGACAAATCCACCTTTTGCCACATCCTTAGTGATAGATGGCAGTAAAGATTTTATAAACCACTTAGCCAAATGCTAATAAGGAACATAAGTTTTAGCCATTTGACGACGACGATGCCACTAATGAATATGATCAGAGATATGAGTAACAATAGTCTATTTAAAGTTGGTTAATAGTTCCGCTTCAGTTTCATATCATATGGATAACTCGAAGTGGGTTAAAAATGTGGTAGCCAAGGTAGTGAAGTTATCAAAATAAGCTCGCGGTAACTCAATGTACCACTTCACAGCTAGAGCAGTAAGAGTTCTCTGGAAAAGACATCGTCTAACTTAATCATCATTCAAGGAGGTTCATGAACACCATAAATGAAAACTCATGACATGGTTGGACTGGTCTTCTCCAGGATTTCCATTGAATTTTGGAATATCGAAAGGTAATTTACATGGAATCTTTGGACACCAAAGTGCATAAAGAATTGGGTCACTAGTGAGTAGGTTTATATATGACAATTCAACTATCGTAATGAAAGGAAACTGTCTATTGAGGTGAGGTTGAGCATATCCAGGGTAAAATGGGATTTCTTGGGCAAAAGGCCTTTACATACCAGCATATGGCATCTACTGTTGGTATCCTTGATAAGGGTAAGTTTGTTGAGTGAATTCGGCATAAGGTTGTTGTTGAGCACTAGGATACATTTGTTGTTGTCCAAACACAGCATAGGCTTACTGACCAAGACATGGATAAACTTGTTGCTGACCAAACCCAGCATAGGCTTGTTGACCAAGTCCAGGTTGAGTTTGGTATTGCTATAATTGTTGTTGTTGATATTGGGGCTGCTAAGGCCGTTGAAGCAACTATTGTTGTTGTTGATATGATGGTTGTTGATTTAACGATTTTTTCCCACCAATGTAAGCTTGACCAGGTTGTGAATACACTAAACTAGTTAAGTCTGAGTCATTCTAGTAAAAGGTAAACTAGCCTAAGGTTGTTAGACTATAGGCATAAGTGGTTGTTGTAAAACTACCTGAGAAGGATGAGTCTATACACCTGAAACTTGGGGGTCTAAGGTTGAAGGGCTAGCTTGCACAGGTTGAGATACAAAAATCTGAACTTGTGACTGCAGTAAATCTGTAACAACAGGTGTTGTAGGTATGGATGAGATAGATTGCATAGGTTGTGATGGATACATAAGCCTAGGTTGAATGGGTATTGTTGGTTGCCACTGACAGACAATCATTCTACGATGACCTAAAGATGACAGCATAGTAACATATGGTTGCCCCCCAGAAAATGGAGGATAAGGAGAATGTGCATATTTTTCTCTATATGGGGGTAGTCCAGTGTAAAGTGAATACATAGGACATTAACCACATGAACCAACTTGAAATGAACTTGATGGGTCCAACTGTTCGGTATCCATTAATGAAGAACTAGATAGAATTCTAGCAAAGGACATTAGTGAAGAACAAGGGCCAGAAGCAACACCTAAGTGGGTTCCTGATAAAGATTGGTAACCCAATGGGATAGATGAAACACCATACAAGTGTGACCCAGGTGTCGTAGTAAACATCGAAGAGGTTGGACAAAACATCTCCCATAGCCGTAACAGATGGTACAATCTAGGATGTTGACCCTGCCATAGTCAAATGTCCAAAATAAATTTTCTAACGAATCAACGGGTGTCTAAAAGTAATCAAGATCAAAAGAAGCAGTAAATTGAAGAGTATATGGATACAGATAAATTCTAGTTCCACAATGAAATGGAGTTCTAGGTGATTCTACCTTAGGTTCCTCTTCTATTGAAATCAACCCAGACAGAAGGATTTCACCATCAGGTCCGTAATAGATTTTTAGTATTGGTTGCTTAGGTAAAGAGGAAGTCTCAATAGTTACGGATGTCTGAGGATGTATTGGTCGATATTCTTCCAGTAAGGTAACAACATCTGATTTTCCAACCTCAAGACCCATATGTTCTAGTAAAAGAACAAGTTTAGGTTGGGCTTCTTGAACAACTCATATTGAACAGTGATAGGTTCAGGATTAGTTTATGGTTGAACAGATTCAGGTTCAGAAGTAATTTCTTGTTGAACAACTTCAGGTTGAGAATAAACTTGTTGTTGAACAACTTGGGTTATCGTTTCACTAGATTCAGTTCTACTTTCCTAAGGTAATTGGGGGATTCCACTTAAGTAACAGATGTACCAATAACTGTAGGAGTAACTGGGGTCATAGTAATTACTGGTGTAGGTGTTTCTAGTAATTTAGATGAAGAACCAGAAGTTTGTGAAGTACTGGATCTAGTCAAATGAAACTGCTTCGACTGGATGGGTGTAGCCTCGGGTGGTAAAGGCAGTTTACTCGCTGCTCTCTACGAATGACGAGGTAAGGGTTGATTTTCCTCCATGATTGATGATTGATTTTACTAAAAAAGAAAATAAACAATAAGGGGTAAGCTAGGCAAAAAGGTTTACCAAGCAACTGTGAATTGTAGAACACCTCTCCGCGAACTAAGAAGTACGAGCAGGCAATCTCCTCGAATGTTGTGTTTGGTGTATCATAGTTTACAAGGTGGCCGACCTTGTTACCTAAGGATGGATAGAAACCTAGTCTTTTCCTCCCATATATACCTGAGAGTACGTGGAGGCCAAATCCATATTAGCATTATCTAATGTGAAACTGCACAGCGAGAGCATTCCTTTATACTTTACATACTGTAACACCGCCCTATATACCAGAAGGTACATGGATGAGCTACGATATACTCACATAGCTGGAATGAGGTATCACACTCGGAATGTATCACAAGCAAGTTATCAAAAACCACTATGCTTTACGACGCTGGAACATGTCTCTAGCCTAGAACCTCTATGTGTTTTGCATTAGGTGACAATGCTCCATTAGGTTAATTGATGTTCATTTTAAGTTGATCTTGATTAAGAATTTTCCTTTCAAGGCTAACCACGTGATGTATCTGAAATTCCTAGAATGCAACTAATATGATAAGCATTATTTCCATTCAATTTGAATAATAAAAACCTTAGCTAGTAGGGAAAGAGCAATCATACTCTTTTAATCAAAGAACAAAGAACACATCTAATGCAATTTCCCTAAACTATTCCTATGAGCACACACAAACCCTTTCAATGCACAATGCATTTTTTTCTTTTCAATTCCGTTAATGTTGTGATGAAAAAAAGGAAACTAATGCACGTACAATTAATCAATCTTTTTGAAAGAATGAATACTTTACGACAATTCTTTTTCGAAAGAAATTTATACTTTTACAACACTTTCTTTTAAACAAAGATTAATTGACTATAAACTAACTTTGACAATGAATTAATAGTGATAAAGAAATCACTTAACAAAAAATAAACAATCAAGGCCAAAGTAGGGCTAGCAAAGGAAACACAAATTGATTTTAGAGACATAACAATCATTGATCATTCAACAAGCAGAAACAGAAGGAAATTTGGGATAAATCAAGTCAAAGGAGGGATTTTTGACCTAAGGAGGATCAACACAACCTTGAGTGGGGGATAATGCACTTCATAGCACTATCCTCAAGCGAGGGGTGCTCCGCAACTTTCTATCTCTTGACCAGACCTACGTTGGTGCCAGAGAGGCCATCTTAGGGGCTTGCAAGCACAATTTTTACCAAAAAACATTTCAAAAAAGGCTGAAACAAGATCGATGGAAGTAACCAAAGTCTACTAGGGTGTACTAGGATGAAGGTAAGCTACCCAGAATGATGATCAATCCGCAGTGGAGTCACCAATTTGTTATGTGAAATTTTGCATCTACGGATAAACACAATTTCCTTAGGTGGGTAGCTACACCTAGAACAATAGATTTAAAGAGCTTAACCTTTTTCTATAGAAGATAAATAAGACAAGGGACCTACTTGTTTGCTTTCCCTTTATCTCCTTTGTATGGCTCCCATCACTCCTTATCGAACTTGTTAGCCTCCTCATGCAGCAGGTTACTCATCTTTCATGATTGACACTTTTACATGCCAAATATGTCATACTCTGCATCCTGCAATGTTCCATATTTGCTACAGAGGCCAAAGAAGGTTGCCATGAGAGTGTGCTAGCCTAAATGTCACTGTTGTATTCCAATTTTGATGTACTATTTCATTTTTTGAAGAATTTTCAGCCAAAGGGAGGTCCAAATAGTTTAATCTTGGTCTCCCTAGGTTTCAATTTCCTGTTGTAGAATATAGAGAATCATTATCTGTCCAAACAGCTTAATCTTGGTAGATTCTTAGACAGGTATAGAATTAAGGAGCCCAACTGCTTAATCTAGGCCCTTGGAAGAAATAAGGGTAGTTTTTAGATAGGAGGATAGAAAAAGAAAAAGTTGAAAAGCAGGGTCTGCAAGTCTAAGTGCACCCAAACCAAGAAGAAGAAAAAATGTTAGGAAAGTAGGCTGGGTAGGTAGTTTTGAGGTTGCAGAATGTTGATTTGTGATCAATTTCATGTTTTCAAGTGTCATATCTATTCAAATCACAATTATTAGGCAATTTCCATTTGAAGGAATTCAAGCGAGGCATGTCTAACTCCCCCTTCTTCTTATTTCCCAGATCATTCACTAACATCCCCTCAAGGAGCTTGGGATCTGCCCAAGGAGTCCATCTTCACTCCATTCTTGTTCAAACCAAGTCGACATCTGAGTTGACTTAGTGAAAAGAAGCCACATTTCTTGTGTAAAAGTCATTTCTCCACAGTCCATTCACTTCCTATGTCTAAGTTTCAGTTCACAAACTTAGCCCCTCCCCTACACTTCACCTCAAAAGTTCATATTAACTTCTAATTCTATTTATTAGCTCCCTAAATCATTTCCCCTCCCTCTATTCTAAAAAAAAAAAAACTATATAAAAACCCAAAAATATTAAATATTCCCCCCCATGGCAACTATAGCCTAATAAATAAAAATCCAGGAAATACCAGGTCTATTTGGGGCCTTGGTATTAGCCATTCGACCTTTGTTTCCCTTGGGATTTATTTTAACCTCTGGTTAAACAAATAACCATGCTAAAACCCCTCCCCCACACACCAAACCATAGCACACCCCACACATGCATAACCTTTGGATTTCATTGATATTTGGTCAATGAATAACCATGACCCCAAGCGTGCATTTAACCCTAAAAACCTAAAGTCTAAAACCCACCCACCGTCGCGGTTAATCAATGTTTATCGCGCGTGCTTTTATTTTAAAACCTGCTCATCTTCCCCTCCCATCCACCGTCGGATCGCCTCTCCCAGATCCGACGGCCCTCATGTATATCCGGCGCCCTTACGTGACGGAACGATAGCACTCGATGGACGACGATTTCACCTTCGTACACAGGGACAGCCGTCGGCCTTTCATCACATCTGGCCGCCCCTGACACATACTACCCATGTACCAAAAGCGGTCCGACGTAAATCGGAAACCGCTCTCCCCTTGCGTGATGCAAGCATCGCGTCGCCCTGCCACATCACTGCCACCTCACCCCTTCATGCCTGCATTGGCCTCCTGCCACCATAATGCCACATCATCACCCTACCATACTTCCACGTCACCCCAATGACGTCACCTCCGTACTAGGTCCCACTGCTGACGTCATCTGTCGTACCACTGACGTCACCCGCCAAAACAACGCGCTGATTTAATAGTTTTTAGCATATCAACAGAAAGAGAGATGCCTGATTCAGGCATTAAAGAGTATCAGAAGCAGAAATGAAGCCAAAATTCATGTCAAAGAGTATCAGGATGCAACAAAGTGTATCAGTGAAGATCTATCAGCGGCCCGAAGCAGGAAAACATTAAAGAACCCTCCAGCAAAGTCAACAAAGCAATAGATGCCATTTAAAAGCGCTCAAATCACAGTTACTGCACATCAAAGCCACATGAGGTTAGTGGACCAAAGCTCAAAGCACAGTTATTGCAAAAGCACTACACCAAGTCACAGAGGACACCATATTAACTCATTTTGATCCAGCTGCCTCTGGCGTAGCTCAAAAGATATTTACTTGCATTTAATTTTAGCACAAGTTTAGGTTTAAAAAGCTTTTTTCCACAGACCTGTTAGGTCGGCTGTAATAAATATTTTTCGATATTTACCCTATATATATAGCCCTGAACAATGTAATGAGGGTTGGTTGGTTGTTGTTGGTTGGTTGTTTCACTTAAGGAGAGACTCGCACTGTATATCTGATATTTTCTATAATAAAAGACTGCTAACAAGCTTGGAGAATGGATTGTTTACTCTGTTTAATGGTTGAAGAGTGATTTTGGAATTCTTGTGCTGTTACATGACTCAATAAGTGCTTCTTACCTCTGTTTTCTGTTCATAAACCATTATCTAAACAACAGAAAGAAAGATTAGTTTAGAACTTGTTTAACTGCACTCTATGCTCAATTTCTGTTGTTTCTCTATGTTTTCATCTGTTTTAAGCATAAATACGGATTCCACATGGCTCATATTTACCCTATTTCACCCATGAATGTCAGTTATCCAGGGATTCTTAACTGCCCCTAGATAGAGCTCATTCGCCTTCCCTCTTTTAAGCTGAGTGAGAGATTCTTAATTGCCTCTCATTCCTTAGATTTCATTCCATCTCTTTTAGCTTGAAAGTTGTTTTATGTGCAGCTACCTTGCTCCACATTCCTCTTTTGACCAAGAAACACACCAGCAGTCCTACTCTTTGACTCCATGCCTAATGGTTTGAAACTTATCACTCTATGCATGCCTCTCTGCCTGAAAGTAACATCCTTCCCACCACCAAACACAAAAAAAAACCCATTGAACCCAATAACTAGCCTAAAATCATCATCAACAAAGCTAAATCATAAAGAGAGAGACCTCTCTGATTGCAAGTGGGCTAGAACCTGCAATCCAAAGATTGGTTTGTGGTTACCTCGACTGTATCCCTTCAGGAGCTTAGGGACAACCTGAGTGTTAACAGAACTTAATCCGTTTGACAAGCACCTGCAATCATAAACAAAGGACAAAAATCAATCAAAGCAAGAGATATATCTACTATAAGCAAATGGAATCGAAATAATTTACACATATAATCATCATACATAAAGATAAGAATATGGGAAAAGGTGTAAAAATCTTTATTAAGTAGAAGGAAGAATTACAACCATGAAGTCCGATTCATTGTCACTCTTCCAGCTTGGGTTCCAACCAACATGACATCAAAAGCACAACACCCTGCCAAGATAACAATATTTTCTTACAATCTCAAAGCTCACACCAATAGTATCTCCTTACAAATTCTTAACGTCCAGCCCTTGATCACTTATATGAGTGCTCAATTTATACGAAAATGATGGTGGTTTGGTCATAAATGATGGTATTGAATGGCCTTCCAAACATAGAGTTAGTTTCCATGGAGGAAGGGATGAGAGGATAAGAGGTTACTTATCTCACTCGCTATCCAATTTCAATCTTATAGGATATGATAAGTGTGGGAATCTTCTAGATGGATCTAGAAGATATGAATATTCCCAGAACCGTATGATGACTTTGCTCAATCTCATCCAACGTAGGTCAAAGTGGGCCTAAGTGCTTTGGAAATCACCCTGACATGGGCCTACCTACACTGAAGCACACTTACCCCTGGTCAAGGTTGTGTTGGTCTCTTAACGAGTAATTTATGGAGGGCTTCAGGCTAAGAAAATCTTAGGGAAGGAGGCATTCAAAGTGATGACCTGTCTAGGGCATGTAGCAACTGAATTAGGGTTCGATGATCCCTAAAAGTATTGATTTAAATGATGGGAGTGATGTGCCCAAATGGATATATAACAGTATTGTCTTTCCTTTGTCTTTGTGAGTCCCTACATGAGGATGCCCTATTGGCTCCAAAAGGAATGTGGCAAAATAGAAAAGGATTTTGTGACACTACAACATTTGGATAATTTTGTAACCTTCTTCCTTTTCTTGGTTACATCTTGAAGCAGAAGCATCTGGACTTAGCCAACAATGTGATTGTTTGTTCACATGTTGTGGCTAAATGAGTTAAATTTCATTGACCTGGGTGGTCAAAAGTCAATTTTGGTAGAGAGGGTTGTATCTATCGAAAATGATCTTTACTTCATTATTGTAATAATTAGAAAATTGTCTTATTTTAGACTAAGGGGTAAGTTGTTAGCATAGGTGTGTAATAGAGCTTAAAAATAGAGATTTCACTGTTAGATTTATTAAAATAGAGATTGAGTTGTTAGTGAAGTTAGAATAGGATTTGACTCATAAAAGAGAAGAAAATGTAATGGAAAAGTATTAGCTTAGATGATTGAGAATTGAGTGAGAGGCAAGAGTTTGAGTGATAGATAAGGTTTTGAGATTGAGATAGAGTTCAGATAAATTGTTGTAGATGTGTCGAGAGGGCCAAGACTCTATAACTTCTATTATATTGAAGAAACTGATTCAGTGTGTATCTATGTGTTAATCCTGGTGTAGAATCTCGTTTACCTCTATGTATCTGTGTTCTTAATGTAACTGGGTATCTTCTCTGTTTTACACTTTAATGGTAAATCTCATTATTTATGTGTTTTTTCACGAAATTGTGGTCATTTAGTGTTAAAGGGTAACCTTGAAATTAAGGGTTAAATCATTTATTAAATGCTTTATTTAAAGTTTGATTTAATGCATGTGGCTATATTGGAAAAGTGGGTTTTATTAGTGAAGGTGGTTATCAGGTGAAGGAAAAGTGGTAAGTGGTAATTTGAGGTGGTCACCCAATTCCATTCCAAGTGACACATAGCACTCGGGTGGAGAGAGAAAACTGCTTTATCATGCAGGTAATCCTCATGCAAGTGGCTCACCTGATTTCACTATCAACCATTGGATCAAGTGTGCTTTGATCAATGGTAGAGGAAGATCGGATTGTTTTGTTGATCGGGATGAATGATGACTGTTAGATCTGGAGAGAGGAGATCAACGACATAGAGTGATCACCACATTGTTTTATTGATCAGGGTGAGTGATGAGCATTAGATCTAGAGGGAAGAGATCAACAGCGTAGAGTGAAGCGTTGTTTACAAAGGGAATGTCAACATGGGACCGACATGTTTAGGGAAAAAGCGGGACCCTCAGTGTAAAGTAAGCCACGTATAGAATTTGCTTGAACGCATCTAATTGGTTATAAAGTAACCAATAGTATGTTTTAAGACTACCACCTTGTTTTCATCAACCTCCTGTGTCATTTTGGTATCGGAGCCTAGAGATTGATATTGACTATAGTGAACATTCCACCAAGGAGAGGAGTTGGCATAGGTCAAGGAAGACCTAAAGTAAATGCAATTCTGCTGGAAGAGATCCAGAGTTTGCATACAAGGATGGACACTATGGAGATTTCTTAGAGGAGAACACTTGATGAAGGAGTTGACAGTGCTACAAAAGAATCTTACGAGGAAGAAGAAGAGGAGGAAAATGAAACTACCAAAGTTATGAAGATGTTGGGTAAAGTAGGTGGGAAACCAAAGGTGGAAATTCTTGCGTATGAAGGGAGTCTCAATGTAGAAGAGCTAATGGATAAGATCAGTTCATTAGACAAATATTTTGACTATGAGGAGGTTGTTGACAAAAATAAGGTGAAATTCGCAGTTACTATATTGAAGGGTCATGTATTTATTTGGTGGGATGAACTACAAACATCCATATCAAGGAAAGGAAAGTCCAAGATCAAGCAATGGGATAAAATGGTGAATAAAATGAAAGCTAAATTTATGCAAAAATATTATCAGTTAAATCTTTTCAAATAGTTATAGAATTTAAGAAAAAAGGAATGTCTGTTAACGAATATACAAAAGAGTTTTATAGATTGAGTATTAGAGTAGGAAATGTAGAGGATGACATGGAGAAGGTAGCTAGATATATCAATGGCTTAAGATATGAAATATAGGATGAGATTAGCTTATTGAGTCTAAAGACTATTGAAGATGCTTATCAAGCAGGTTTGAAGGAAAAAGAGAATACGTTGAGAAGACAAAATCATAGGAATAGAGGGAAAGTTTAGTAAGAGGTAGAGGAACTACTAGACCGAAGGTTTAGCAACATTAGAATGAAGCAGGAAGTTCAAGTAGTATACCACCACAGAGCAGAGATTTTAATAGAGGAATATTTCACCCAGAGGAAGGGGTCAAGGAAGAGATAGTCATTGTTATACATGTGGAGAATGGGGACATGGACCATGGGATTGTCCTCATAATATAACAAGAAGTTAGAGGATCGTGAATGTAGCTGAGGAAAAGGAAGAAAAACCTCAAATTACAGACGAGGAAGAATCCCTTGAAGTAGGAGAATCCCTTCTATTGAAAAGGGCATTGCTTAAGGGAGAGAAAGGGACTGGAGAACCAGCTCAGAGGAAGAGTTTATTCAGAACTACATGCAATTCCAAAGTTAAATGTTGTAAAGTGATAATTGATAGTGGAAGAACTAATAACCTTGTTTCTACAGAAATTTTGGATAAGTTAGGATTAGTGAAGACAGTACACCCTACTCCTTACAAAGTGTCATGGTTGCAGAAAAGACATCAGATTATTCTGGCAGAACAATGCAAGGTAGAGATACAGATTGGTACTTATAAAGATGTGATATTGTGTGATTTAATGCCAATGCATGTATGCCATGTATTTCTTGGAATACCTTGGCAGTTTGATCAGAAAGCTATTCATGATGGGAGGAGAAATACTTATACTCTTGAGAAGGATGGAAATAAACATACACTGTTGTCATTAAAGGATGAAGCTGACAAAGGAGCACTTGGAAACAGTGTTATGCTAATGAGTGGAAGGGAGCTATTGAAAGAGATTGGAAAAGGTGAAGAAATGCATTTTTCTATCATAGGGAGACCTAAGGTAATTTTGACTTCCACAAACTTAGATGATTTACCTGAAGAATCAAAACTATGTTGAATGATTTTGCTGATATTATTGTGGATGTGTTGCCAGATTCATTGCCACCGATCAAGAGTATTAGTCAAAATATTGATCTAATACCAAGAGCAAGTTTTCCGAACAAAGTAGCATAAAGATTAACTCCTCAAGAGAATGCAGATGTTGGAAGACAGCTACAAGAAGTGATGGATAACGGACTAATGAGAGAGAGTCTTAGTCCATGTGTTGTACCAACAATACTTGGTCCAAAGAAAGGAGGTGAATGGCATATGTGTATAGATTCTAGAGCCATAAAAAAGATCACTCTCAAGTATAGGTTTCCTTTACCATGAATATATGATTTGACGGATTGTTTGAGTGGGGAAAAGTATTTTACTAAAATAGATATGGAAAGTGGATATCATCAAATAAGAATTAGATAAGGAGATGAAGGGAAGACTGCATTTAAAACAAACAGTGGGTTGTATGAGTGGTTAGTCATGCCTTTTGGACTCACTAATGCACCTAGCACATTCATGATATTGATGAATGAAGTCTTGAAGGAATATCCAGGCAAGTTTGTTATTATTTATCTTGATGATATTCTAGTTTTTAGTAGAAGCATAGAAGAGAATCTAGAGCATCTTAAATTTGTTTTAAGAACACTGTATGAAGAGAAACTATTGATAAATCTGAAGGATGTAGTTTCATGAAAGAAGAATTAATTTACCTGGCATTTGTAGTTTCTAAAGGAGGGTTGAAAATGGATCCAGAGAAAGTCCAAGCAATTTGGAACTAGCCTATTCCAAGGAATATATTTGAGGTAAGAAGTTTTCATGGTCTTGCAAGTTTTTATAGGAAATTTATCAAAGCATTTAGTCAGATTTGTGCACCAATTCTTGAAACAATCAAGGGTACTAATCAACCATTCAAGTGGACAAAAGAAGCAGAAGGAAGCTCAAGTTGTTGAAGAAGAAAATCATAGAGAAACCAGTTTTATCTTTACTTGATTTTGAAAAAGTATTTCAAGTTGAAACAGATGCTAGTGGAGTTGCAATTGGAGTAGTTTTGAGTTAGGAACAAAGAACGACAGCATACTTCAGTGAGAAATTAAATGAAGATAAGACGAAGTATTCTTCTTATGATAAAGAATTTTATGGTATTGTACAAGACTTAAAAAAATGGAGACATTATTTGCTACCAAAAGAGTTTATATTGTATTCTAACAATCATGCATTACAGTTCATAAACAACTAGCCAAAAGTGAACCAGAAACATGCCAAGTTGGTAGAGTTTTTGTAGAGCTTTACTTTTGTGATAAAACACACAAATGGCAAGTTGAACAAAGTTGTTGATGCTTTATGCAGGGTAAATTTCATTATGCAATAATTAAAAGTTAGTGTTGTAGGATTTGAAGAAATGGTTGAAATGTGTAAAGATGATGCAGATTTCAAAGATATTTATACAACAGTACAAATCCCAATAGTTCATAACAGAAGTCAATGGTTAGATTATCTTATCCAAGGAGGTTTATTGTTTAAAGGCAAAAAGTTGTGCATTCCCAATTGTTCTATGAGGGAAAACATAATAAAAGAGAAACACAGTGGAGGATTATTTCGTCACTTTGGACAAGACAAAACCTTTGCATAGGTAACTGCTTTTTATTATTAGCCAAAGATCGATACTGATATTAAGAGATTTGTTGATAAGTGCAGGATATGTTAGCATGCTAAAGGGAGAAGCTAGAATACAGGATTGTAGCAGCCATTTCGAATACCATACCAACCATGGGATGCAGTTAGAATGGATTTTGTTTTGGGGTTACCTAAAACTCAAAGGGGCAATGATTCCATTTATGTTGTGGTAGATAGATTTTCCAAGATGGCACATTTCATTACATGTAAGAAGTCTAGTGATGCAACGCATATTTCTAATCTATTATTCTCAGAAATTGTAAGATTACATGGATTGCCTATAAGTATTGTGTCTGATAGAGATACAAAGTTTGTAGGGAATTTCTGGAGAACTCTTTGGAAGAAACTAGGTTCTAACCTCAGTTTCAGTTCAGCATACCATCCTCAAACAGATGGACAAACCGAAGTAGTAAACAGAAGCTTGGGAAACATATTGAGAAGTTTAGTGTATCAAAATCTTAAGAAGTGAAATTTAACACTAGCTCAGGATGAGTTTGCTTATAATGACACTCCAAACCAAAGTACTGGAATGAGTCCATTTCAGATTGTTCTTGGGGTGAATCCAAGAGGTGTATATGAGTTCAGAAATTTGGGTAAACAGGAGACAAGAAGTGTAAAAGCTTAATATTTTGTAGAGTAGATGCAAAGACTACAAGAAGATGTCAAAGACAGATTGTAGGAAAACAATGGAAAATACAAATAGAGAGCTTGTATGAAAATAAGAGAGAAAGAATTCCAAGTGGGAGATTTAGTGATGGTGTATTTGAGAAAAGAAATATTTCCTACTAAGACCTACAATAAAATAAAAACGAAAAAGATAGGACCATGTAGAATTGTAAGAAAATTTTCAACTAATGCTTATGAAATTGAATTGCCAGAAGGGATTGGAATGTCACCTATATTCAATGTTGTAGATTTGTATCCATAGAAAGAGACAGAGACAAATCTATAGGAGGAAACTAAAGAAGATGAAGTTCAAACGTTGAGCTAGGAAGAACGAATGTCAAAGACAATTAAGAAAGAGGTGGAAGCTATTTTGGAGAAAAGAGTATCCAAAAGAACTAGAGGACATGTTTATTTTCAATATCTAGTCAAATGGAATGGACAACCAGTGGAGGATGCTAGTTGGTTGACAACAACAAAGTTGCAGAAGTATGGAGTAAACCCTAAAAGTTTGAGGGATGATTCTTTTCTTCCCCGGGAGTTTGATATAGGAGCATCTAGACTTAGCCAGCAATGTGATTGTTTGTTCACATGTTGTGGCTAAATGAGTTGAATTTCATTGACCTGAGTGGTTAAAAGTCAGTTTTGGTAGAGAGGGTTGGATCTCTCGAAAATGATCTTTACTTCATTATTGTAATAATTAGAAAATTGTCTTATTTTAGACTAAGAGGTAAGTTGTTAGCATAGGTGTGTAATGGAGCTTAAAAATAAAGATTTGATTGTTAGATTGATTAAAATAGAGATCAAGTTGTTAGTACAATTAGAATAGGATTTGACTCATAAAAGAGAAGAAAATGTAATGGAAAAGGGTTAGCTGAGATGATTGAGAATTGAGTGGGAGGCGAGAGTTTGAGTGATATATAGGGTTTTGAGATTGAGAAAAAGGTCAGATAAATTGTTGTAATTGAGCCGAGAGAGAAAAGACTCTGTAACTTCTATTATATTGAAGAAATTGATTCAATGTGTATCTGTGTGTTAATCCTAGTGTAGACTCTTGTTTACCTCTATGTGTCCGCGTTCTAAACGTAACTGGGTATCTTCTTTGTTTTACACTTTAATGGTAAATCTCAGTATTTATGTGTTTTTTCATTAAATCACGATCATTTAGTGTTAAAGGGTAATCTTGGAATTAAGCATTAAACCATTTATTAAATGCTTTATTTAAAGTTTGATTTAATGCATGTGGTTATATTGGAAAAGTAGGCTTTATTAGCGAAGGTGGTTATCGGGCGAAGGAAAAGCAGTATGTGGTAATTCAGGGTGGTCACATCATTCCATTAACCAAGCGACACGTAACACTTGGGTGGAGAGAGGTAATCCCTGTGCAAGTGGCTCACCCAATATCACTATCAACCATTGGATCAAGTGCGCTTTGATCAATGGTGGAGGAAGACCAGATTTTTTGTTGATCACGATGAATGATGACCGTTAAATCTAGAGAGACGAGATCAATGGTGTAGAGTGATCATCGAATTGTTTTGTTAATTGGGGTGAGTGATGACCGTTAGATATGGAGGGAAGAGATCAATGACGTAGAGTGAAGCGCTATTTACAAAGGGAAAGTCAAGGTTGGACTGATGTGTTTAGGGAAAAAGTGGGACCCTCAGTGTAAAGTAAGCCACGTACAAAATCCACTTGAATGCATTTGATTGGTTATAAAGTAATCTATAGTCTGTTTTAAGACTACCACCTTGTTTTCATCAGCCTCCTGCTTCATATCTTTTATTCGATGATGTTCCGATGAAAAATACAATCCTTGTCTTAAGAAATCCTTATGTCAAACCATGACCTCCATTCTTATTCTCAAAATTTCATGTCTACACTCGTGTTGTTGTGTTTCAGTGTTTTTAGGATGATCCAATCAAGTAGAGAAAGACAAGGGAAAATCGTTAACGCGAAAATGTAAATAAGAGGTATCTATATGACTCTCTAAAGGAACAACCTCTTTTTCTATCAATAAGTCAAGAAACCTCTTCCACCCATAAATATATAAGTTCCAATGCACAGTCCTATATAAAAAAATGAATAAAGGCGAAAGAAGAGAAAGGATTCCTGCCTTGAGAGGTGAAGCAAGAAACTATGTCAGGGTACTATCTAGGATTGTTGGTACTGGAGAAATGTTTGTGTTCAAGAAGTTACTACCATGTGGTAATGTTCAAGCCTGCTGGTAGTGGAGCAACACCAGAGGTGAAAAACTATACCCTGAAAATCTAAAGCTCACGAACTTGATTACCCTATCCTGACTCGAAACATTGTGTGATCGTTGATACTATGTTTGTGCTTAACCGATTAAAGGAATGAAGGGGACTATTTTTATGCATGGGGTAAGCATAGAAGCCATGGTAATCTAAATGATGAATAAATAATTTTAGAAGAACTAGACCCTGCATGAAATAATTGACCAAGGTAGAGAAGCTGGAGTTGTAACAGTGTGTCGCCAAGTGTTATTGCTATGAGAAAAACCCTCCAAATTTTTCCTACACTCGAATTTTGGATCCTACTACATACCTTGTGATCTGTAATTCTATAGTCACCTCTTGGTTAGTTGATGCTTTTGAGCTCCTTTCTTGGATTGAAAGTGTCGAGGGTACTTTCTCACACATGTCTAGTCTGCAACAAGTTCATGAATGAATTATTTTATGCAAGGTTGAATCAACATAGCATAAAAAAATCCATTAATACTAAGATTGTGTTATGTCCAATCCATTTGAATAGTTAGTACACACTCACATCAACAATTTCTCTCTTCTAGCTGTGTTTGTACTTCTATTTTGATGAGTTTTGCAAACTGTTTCTTTCGGGCATCTTTGTTTTTGGGAGTGTCATTTTCATGCTTTTCTCTACATATTTTTATTTCTTTCACTTTAATTTGTTTCATTTTCATGTTCTTCACTCTTGCATGTGTTTCTTTCACTGTCATTTTCATATCACAAGTGTCGTTCACACTTTAGAACTTGTCATCCTCTGGCATGTTAAGTGTCGCAGAATGTACATAAGATTGTTATGGTGGTTTCAAGATGTTATCCTTGGGTAAATGAGTTGACCTATGATGTAAATCTTCAACGCACTCATTTCCAAAGTTTTAACCATTGTCACACAAGTGTCATCACGGTTGTCGCAAAGTGTATATTTAGTGTTACACTTGTTCTAAGCTGTTATAAAGGTTATCGTACTAAGAGAAGTATGTGTTCATGTGTTCTAGATTATCTATATTGGGTTTTTAAGTGTCTAAGTGTGTGATCACTGTCAAGTCCTATCACTATTCGCATTAGTTTCACTGATCTCGGACAACCAAATTTCATAAAGTTCCCAACAAATTAGCCTTATCTAACCTTATTGAACTATGCATTGGGTAGTCTCAGCCCTCAAACTAGGATATTGCCTCTTAACACTGCATAATGCATAGTTCCTTCCTCACAAGACTGCGAACTATGCAGTTTTAGTGCTCAAGCCTGAGCCTTGGCTTCCAAAATTGCACAATTCAGCCCTCCATCCTAGTCCCAACTGTGGAGTGTGCAATCTATAAAATCAATCTTGAATCATGAGCTCTTGAACTACACAACTACATAATTAACAAGCCTTCTTTGCCTCCCATAACTGTGCAGTTGGATAAAACAGTGAAAAACCATTAAGCCTAGCTCATTGAATCCCAAAACTGTGTAATTTCTCTCTCCTACCTAGTCAGAACTATGCATTGCACAGTCTCAAGGCTTAGGCCTCAACCATGATCTCATGAACTACACAATTGTGCAATCACTCAGTCTCCTTTATGTTCCATAATTATGGAGTTGGATGAACCAGTACCCAAACCTTCAACCTGCCTCATTGAGCTCCTAAATTGTGCAATATTCTTCCTAGTCCAACCTAAACTATGCACTATCAAGTCTCAAGGCTCAAGCCTGACCCTCCAATACCTAATTTTTACAACTTCACAGTCACTGAGCCTCTCCCTTGGCCTGCCACCCAGTTTCATCTCAGTTAGTGGATCATCATGCAACATCTTAGACTAGGGGTTTATCAGATTTATTTCGTATTGTCATATGTGGATTGGAGATGCAAGATATCTATCCTGATATGGTAAGATGATGAATAAGGATATTGAGAAGGCATAAATTCAAGAAGACGCCTAAGGAGCTGAGGAGAAAATTTGATCATCAGACAAGAAGATGAAAGAACATTTGATTACAATAGAAGACCAAAGATTAGGACCACATGAAGACTCTATTTGATTCACAACCCTTGGAGGATAGATATGATGAACAAATCATATCTTTGATGAAGATGAATCATTGGGCACATCTCTTATAAGACAGAAAGAAACAAGAGGCAGGAACAAAAACTTGACACTACCACATCATCATGCAGTCCATGTCATTAGTTTCATGTCATGTTGTGTCACGACTCATCATATGCGACATCATTATTGTGGATTATATAAATATTTATTCAAAATATATTGTAAAGTGGAAGTTCAAAGGATACATTCAGAATATGGAGAATCATGTAAAATCGAATAGTCATTATAGGAATTCAAACAACCATGGGGATGATCAAAGAGTCACAAGGAAGGTGAATCATCACCTCTTGGTTATATATAGGCCCTCATTGTATGAGCAAAGGAATTTTCACATTGGCTCCTCCCACAAGGCATTAGAGAGACATAGTAGTTCTTTTGGGGAGCAAGGAGTGGCTCAAATGCTCCACTATTGGAGCTAATTGTGTTCATTGCATACATGTGTCTAGGAACGTTTACTTAATATATGAAGCATGATGGCGAGCACATTCTTCATGAATGGATGATGAATATTTGTATGACTATTATGTGTTTTTTATAGCTCATGTTTTTTTCATCTATGCTACAGTGTTTAAACTATGTCGTTTATTTTAGTACTTATCATATTGAGAATGTGTTGTAATGGTTTTTATTGTTGTCACATCCTTGTTGACTATTCTACTTGATACAAGAAAAATATTTCTTACTGATTGATTGTAATGACCATCACATATTTGTGGACTATTCTAGTGAATGTTAGATAGATTCTCTTGGTTGAGTGTGTCCCTACTAGGGTGGTACTATTACCTCTCTCCTAGAGGCTCCCTTCCATTTCTCCCTCCGCGGTAGAAGGACCCTGACACACTTACAATTGAACACTCACCAGGCACACTTACTTGATTTTCGATGGTACATGTGCACCTATCTCTCTTGCTAACAATTAGATCTAAGCTAGATCTATGAGAATACATGAAAACTGGGTTGATACTCCAAATTGGGCTCCTTTTCAAAATGGTGTGAGGTTTAATTGGGACTTCAAATTGGGGAGACACCCTTAGTCGACACATTTACAGCGCCATCAACACAATATTATGTAATATGGAGTCTTCAACTCCATTTTGTAGATTCTATATTACTCTTGAATCCTTTATTTTTCACTCTCCTCAAACATTTGATTGGGCATTTTCCATTGCTTCTAAGTTTGCAACTTTGGGTTCTTTATATTTTGTGATTACTACTTCCCAAGAGTCCAAATCTCTACCCACATTGCATAATTTGTACCATTCAAGATGGGATCCTATATGTTGTGATTTTTATTGGACTCCATGTCTAGATTCTATAAAAAATCCCTCTTGTTATGGATTTGTGGGCTTCTCTATTTGAGTTATGGCTAGTTTGTTGGCATTGATATCAACCTAGATCATGGTATTATCAAACTCTTGGTGATTGGTAGCATAATTGTAGTACTATGATGATGGCTTGAAAAAATTCATGATGTTTTGATGTTTTTTGGCATTATGAGGTGTTACAATAATGATGTGAAGCTTGTTGAATCTTATTCAGGTCTAGGAGAAGTATTAGAGAAGGCTTGAAGACAAGTGGTAGAGTTGTAGGCAAGAAAGTTTGAATTCTCCAAGTGTTACAAAACTATGCTACTAAAATTCCATTCTCCAGTACTATAGGAATTTCATACTAAGATACTACCATAATCCCATACTCGAGTACTACCGAAATCCCATACTCCTACAATTTACCAATGTTGGAAATGGTCCAAAATTGTTGAGAACATTATCACTTTGTCCATAGATGAATGTGTTGGCCCAATTGGATGTGGTCACAAACTGTTTTTGATCTTAGATGGTTACAAAGAATCCATGCACTGATCAAATGGAAAATTAAATATGGTCCAAGCACTCTTTTAATAAATGGTTATGGTTAGAACACGTGTTGATTAGGGATATAATTTCAAATGTGTGGATGATGTATATGAATTGGTCATCGAAGGTTTATGGTTACAGTCCATGGAGTGGGCATTATCATTAAATATTATTTTATCATTAATCTTGTCAAAATTTGATTTGGTCCAAGGGTTGTTTGGAAAATCAATCAAAGTTTATAGTTGATTATGCACATGGTAAATGATCTATATTTATGCAAGAAAGAAACGAAATACATATTTAAATAGAAACACATAGCTATAAATAAAAATGAACTTCAATTAATTAATAACAGATGCTGAAATTTGTTTACATGCATGATGCAAACAAACTAGCTCGGACGATGGTAGCTTATCTCTCAAAAGAGATGTGATGACCACATGTCTTATGAAATATGTTACAATGAGGCTTGAAGGCCTTTTTATTATTAATAAATAATGGAAACCATAAATATCAAAAAACCTAGCGCCAGGAGATGAAGTGCGAAGTTGGTGGGCCTTGTTGGGATTAGTTGGAATGCCAACTTCTTGGGGTCAAAATTTGGGCATATGATCTTTATTTGGCACACATGATACCTCATTAGAAATATCTATCTAAGGACAATAAACTTTTTGGAAAGATTGTAACATATGGTTTATGGGGTTAATGCATTTTTCAAAAAGAAATGTTGCTTAGGGCCTCAAAATGAATTCAGAATTTTAGGACTTGAAATGTTACCAAAAATATACAATTGTGCTAGAATTAAATAAACTAAAAGGAAATAGTGTTTGAGGTCCAAGTGGAATAGATGGGTGGCCACTAATATCCACTTGGATCAATACTCCCTGGTTAGGAAGAAATTTTCCCCATTTCATTGAGTGCCTCCATGAGATGGGGAAATTCTAATGAACTTGGTCCCTTGTGACCTAGTTGCGTTGGTGTAGGAGTTGGCCAACTTTGACAACCTGATATAGTTGAATCCTTTACTGGTGAGTGTTCTTGATCTATGTGTCCATGATCCGACCAGTTGCGGTCTCTTCAATGTAGTTTAGATTGAGTTATGTTGGTGTCATATAGTGAATGATGTTTAATGTGTCCAACAATGGTGGAAAGTATGTTTGAAGGTTGTCCTGATTGAATAGTGGGTGGAACAAAAGGAATGGGGGGATACAAAGATTATAATTTTTATCTCTCAAAGCATTGGTGATGGTGTAGGGCCCATATCAAAGTGGTTGAAGCTTTTGATCGGCTCCAACAAGGCGTTCTTTTTGTAGATGTAACCAAACTCTATCACCCACCTAAACCTTATGTCACACCCAATGCTGATCATGCCATTGTTTCTACTTGATTTGATTTATCCAAGATGTCATGAAACTACTGGAAGATGTGTTGAATATGCTCAATAAACCTAGTGGCTTTATTATATTTGGAATAAACATGTTCAAATTCTCCCTTTGTAGTGGCAAGAGGCAATGCAACATCAATGCGAAATAATGGTTGAAATCCCAGGCCCACTTGAAAGGGGCTATGGCTAGTTGAGTTATGGAGAGCTTTGTTATAATTGTGTTGCACATAGGGAAGACTCTCATCCCATGCTTGCGAATTCATAGAGTTTTACATGTGTATTATGTGCACCATCATCATGTTGATGACCTTTGTCTAACCATCATTCTAGGGTTTGAATATAGTTGACTTGGTGAGCTTGGTGTCCAACAATGGCTAGATGATCAACCATAATGCGCTTAGTATCCTTCTATCTTGGTATGATATAATGGTTTGTGGGATCTTCAAATGTACCCACACTTGTTCAAGGAAGGTTTTGGGAGTGGCTTATTTTGTGATACTCTTCTTGTAGGTAGCCAATATGGCCATATTAGAAAAAGTGTTGAGGACCACAAATACACAGTCATTGTCATGATTGGTAAAAGGAAGGTCAAACATATATTCCATGGAAATGGATTACCAGGGTTGGATAGGAGTAGGTAGTGGAGTATACAGGCCTTGCGTCTTAATGGTTGGCTTGGTGATGACATAGACAATATAAGATCTAATTTATTTTTGAACATCCTATCAAAGATTTGGCTAATAAGAATATTTCTACAAGATTGCCAATATCTCCTCTAGCTCAAAGTGTCTTGCGGTCTAACAATAGTGCACCTCCCAAATCATCTTTGCACACTCGCTCAAAGGAACACAAATGTGTCCCAGGCGGCATAACAATGCATCCTGGAGCTTGATGTATAGAATTTTCTTTCCATTCATCAAAATATGGTATGTGGTGGTGACTACTGGATCATTTTTGTACATTTGTGGCCATCTAGAAGTCTCATGCCAACAAGAGTCAAGAAAAATGGTCAATGCCATAGTTGGTGGCCGATTGAGACAATATTTAACATTATTGGTGCTACCCATCATGTACTTAATGTTTAGATGAAATTAGTGCATATATGGGGACCATTTCTAGTGATGGTCATTCTGCAACTTTCCATGTGTCATTATGAACTGAAGAGGTTGTTGATCTAAGTGGGTGATTGTCTCTTTCTTGAGAATGTAATGTTTCCACTTTAGACAAGCCTACATGATGGAATACATATCTTTGTTTTAGGCGGGGTATTTCTGAATTTTATAAGACAATGTCTCACTAGGATAGAGCATTAGATCCCCTTGCTAGGTGAGAACTGCAATAATAACATAGTTAGAGGCATTTGTCTCAATTTCAAATGTTTGTTGTAGGTTTTTCATTGTGAGTATTGGTGTATAGAAATGTTGGTGCTTCAACTCAATGAACACCTTTTGTTGGGACTTGCACCAGAAAAAAAAAAAATTCTTCTCTCTGCCCTTGGTAACTTTTCTTATAGGCCACGTGACATGATAGAATCCCAACACAAATCGTCCATAGAAATTGGAAAGGCCAAAAAATTTGTGAAGCTTTGTCAAAGTGGTCGGGATTGGCCAATCTCAAATGACTTGGATCTTAGTTGGATCCACATGCATGCCTTTCTCATCAATGATGTAACCTAGATATTGGACCTGGCTCATGCCAAAGGTGCATTTCTCTAAGTTGGAACAAAGTTTGTGTTTCCGCAGCGTTTGAAGGACTTCTCGAATATGTTGCAAGTGCTCTTCCCAACTCTTTCTGAAAATGAGGATGTTGTCCATATATACAACCATGAACGAGTTGGTGAAGGATAAAAAAATGCCATCCATCGACCTCATAAAAGTTGCAAGGGAATTTGTCAATATCAAGGGCATGACCAACCACTCGAAAATTTCTTGGATTTGAAGGTGGCCTTCCATACATCTATGTTTTCTATTGAAAATTAGTGATGGCCATACTCAAAATAAATATTGTTGAAGTACTTGGCCCCCTTGATTTGGTCAAGAAGTTAATCAATATGTGGGATTGGATATTCGTTCCTCACAGTGAATTTATTCAGTGCCCGATAACCAATGGTGAGTCTCGAGGTCCCATATATGTTTTGGAGCTTCATACTAATGTAAGGGATATTGTGGATTCATTTGATGGCCCTAGGTGTTATTCTATTTGTTGGCTGGTATCCATGTCAACCTAGTTTGACTTGTGATGATGATGGTGATGTGGAATTGACTTGGTGAAGTGTCACATAATTACTAGATTTCGGTTGCAGCTGCACTCATAAGATTTCGAAATTTTGGGTTGAGCCTTCCAACCGCACGCATGAGCATGTCTACCAATGGTTGGTTTAGATGATTGTGAAACTCAAATTTCTCTGACTCAAAACTTTTCCAAATTTCTTCTACTTCTTGACAAGGATTTGTGGGACCTATGGAAATCACATGCACCTTTCCAACACTTCACAAAGACAATGCCACATCACCAACATGATCAAAAGTCAAACTATGTTGACTTGTATGCCAACCAACAAATACTTGGGCCATCAAACTGCTCCACAACATCCTTGCC
The DNA here is from genome assembly GCA_000404065.3 of Pinus taeda. Taxonomy (NCBI): domain Eukaryota; kingdom Viridiplantae; phylum Streptophyta; class Pinopsida; order Pinales; family Pinaceae; genus Pinus; species Pinus taeda. The sequence goes on from APFE030460556.1 coordinate 50,521, forward strand.
ATCAGTATGTAGCTCCAAAATGTGTCAAACATCCTCTAGCACCTGTACAACCTTCTCCAAATCCTATACATAATCTCATCAATAATGTAGACCTAATCAGGGACATGGACACCTAATCAAGAAAGCTCCTCCACTCTAACTCCTGTAGCAGAAACCAACACCATATTGATCAGTCAACATAATCAAGAAGATCATCACCTCCAACACAAATCCTCCTACATAATTGATTATTAGGTGAGGGCCTCAGAACTAATATAAGACACCACCATCCAAATGTATGCAACAATCATAATCATAACAACATGATCATGAGGAATGTGACATCCTCTTCTCACACTCTGTATGTATCACTTGCAAATCACATCTCCATCCTCACATATCCATGCTAGTAGACATGTCAGAACCAATGCAACACATGAACCATGTAAAAGCCACTTGTAACCAAACATACAAGTGTTAACCAACTCTCCTGCTACCCATGCCACCAAGTTAACATCAATGCCCAACAACAACACATTTGTAACACTCTAACACACATCAATGCCAACAATCTCCCCCTTTGGTAGTGATGACAACGCGAGTTGAACCAACCATCTGAAATTTTCCTCTAAAAATTAATCTCCATCCTCATATTCTCCCCCTTTGACATTAAAGGAAAAGGGCTAAACATGTGAAGGAAAAATGTTATATGCTCCTCTTCATGCAATGAGCTCCATCAACAAAAACATAAACTCCACTTAATATCATATGCAGGTGATGAACTATGGAACAAAAGGCTGAAAAATGAGAACAATAAAAACACTTCTCCACATAATAGAAAAATATGTGAAATAAAATCCCCTTGGATAGAAGCTATGCTCGAACAACAACACACTAGAGCAACAATATACATCTCCTATCAACAACAACAAAATCCATGTCATATTAAATCAATAATAGTGGAAATAATAAATTAAGATTCTATTTTCCGGCTCCAAAGACCAGCCCCAATTTGGGTGATTCTCTATTATAATTGTCTATTATGTTCCGCTATGTGTCATCTATTCTTAGTCTCATACATCTTAGCGATGTTCTTGTCACTAAGAAAAAAATCATGTAAGAAAAAGAGTCGTGATTGTACATGATGTATTTCATTTCTGACCTAAAAAAACTTATATATTAATTATTTTTTATGATTAATGATAGTAATAATTTTTAAATAAATTATAATTTAATTTATTTTTTAATTTTAAAATTGAAATGCATGATAAAATAAATATTTGCAGGCTTATTGTAAATTGATCTTTATAACATTTACTAATTATTTAATTAATTCTAGTATAATCTTTATTAATAATATACATTTTAATTTAAATAATTAAAGTATCTCTTTTTATTGAATATGATTTAATTGCTTAAATTTATACTACACTATAAAGTAGTGAACACAGGTCGTTGGTAGTCCGGTAGCCATAGCGTGGGAGTGAAGATGACAACTCTGTAAATAATTACTTACAAAAATTCCCTTTTTCTTTGAAAATAAAGGTGATGCATGCGATTGGATATTAGAGGTTTCAAATAGCGTGGTTCAACAACAAAAATGGAGCCCATGATTTTGCAAGATGGTTGATGTGACTTCGAGTTCACATAAAATTTATGTGGTTAATATGACAGGGTATGTGTGTATAGGTGTTCGTAAGAATCCATCTTCAATGTAAATTAGCTTAAAATATTTTTATTAGTAATGATATTCAGGTTAGTTATAGTATTTTGGACATGTGGTATTAATAAACACTGTATTGGTCTATAGTATTGAAACAAAATCTATTTACAAGTTAAAAATATTTACGATAAAGTCGGTGAATCTCAATATGTTAAAAGTCTTGTTACATGTTTTTTTTTTTTTCTTAAATCGTATATATATGTTTATCTCATATATTATTATTTTCTAGTTGATAAGATCTTCTTATTATTATTATTATATTATTATTTAACTACTTTATAATTTAGTTATTTTTTTTAAAACTTAGTAATGTGAAATGTGTATGATTGGACTAATTTTGAGGTATTTTGAAAATAATAATAAGACATTTAATTGTACTTAAGTAACACCTAATTATGAAGTATTTTGAATGCGTGTAATAGAAAGATATTTTATTATGTTTTGAAGTATGATTTAATCTTTTTTTAGTTAACTAAGAACTTATTTTATTTGGATGTAAGAAAGTAGGGCTCGGAAGAAGTCACATTGAAGATATCTTTTATACATTATGATATGGATCACAAAAGCTTGAAGTCCAATAATAAATCAACTTACATTCCTAGACAATAGCTGACTATGATTTTCCTCATTACTCATTTGACAACTAAATTATAATAAATTTCCAAACTATGTAAAAAAAATATATATATTTTACTATTAAATTATGACATAATTTTATTTTTAAATAATTAATAATTTAATATTTAAATAAAGTGAAAATTAGCTTTTACAAACTACTTCTAAATGAAAGAGTTTTTAATATTAAAAAAGAAAACAAAAACAAGGAAAAGTATGATTCGAGATAAGGGACCCATGTATGGGAAGTACTTTAAGAGGTTATGCAAGGACATCCCATGTTGTTGAATCGACACCTACCTTACACAAATTGGAATACAAGAGTTCAACCTATTTTAGAGAAAGGACATGCCATTCTTACATCCATCGGTTTATGGGGATTTAATGTAGACTTCGACGGTTGGGGGATTTAATGTAGACTTAGACGAAGATCACATGGATGTCCATGACGTTTAATCTGGAAGCTTAGAAGCAGAAGCTCGTTTACTCATGTTTTCTGAAGACAAATATTTGTCTCCAACTATTTGGGGAACCTGTTTCTATACTCCTCAAGATATGCTTCTTGGAACTTCATATATCAACGGTCCAAATAGTCAAGGTATTTATGGGAAATTTGAACTTGCTCGTCTATTACAATTGCGACCTTATAATGCAATTGCATTCTCTAGTCCAATTGTTGTCTTTGTTTTTGTATTTTGTGTAACATAAAACAACCACTGATAAATTACCAGAACTCCTTGAAGAATGTTAGAGCAAATATAGAATTCTACCAAAGCTTTAACAATCTATTTATTGGGTTGAAGGAGTCCCGTATAATTACCCTTAACTAGTGCTGGAGGTGCTATGAAATTGTCATGCTTCCATGGGCCAAATCGAAAAACTACGTTAAGAAACCACACTGAACTAGAGCGAGTAAAAACAACATTCATAATACTTTTATTTCGTGGCAAATTTTAACAGTTCACATATGGAGCAAAATCCCTAGAACAAAGAGGTTTTTAAAGCCCAACTCGAACCCATGAGGGTTTTACCAAAGAAAAAAATGGATATAGTTATACAAATAGATAAATTATAAAACGCTTGACCATTTACATATAAAGATAGAGAGATTATAAAAACCCTCAACAATTTAAATATTCAAACATAAATGTTCAAAACGTCATGAAAGCTGGTCTAACTTATACATTTACAAAAATTACGGAGAAAACAGCTTTTAACTCTGAACCCTTAAGGATAGAACCTCGTCATAGTTAGCACCAGAAATTCTAGACTAAACCAGAGAAGGAAATCAACCCTCGAACAAACTCCCTTCTCTATGCCATTGTTCTGGAATTGCCAAGGTTTTCATTCAATAACATACCCAGAAAATTGTTGGGACTAGAACGCCTACCTGGGCAGAGCTGCGGGTAGAATGCCTTTTGTAGCTGGTTGGGTAGCCACAACCTTCTGGAGAACACCTGCAACAAAAATGTGAATCACATCAAAAGTATTAATGTAGAATTTGCAAGTGAGATTTCCGAATAAAACCACAACAGTAAACGTAAGGGTAGGCAAAACTTTTACATGCCAAGCCACGCAGGGGATATGAGCTGCTTGAGCTCTGAAGACCTCCACTGGCTGCCATAAACTCAATACCCGAATGCTTGAAAACACAACATTGCCATTACCAGAGGACGAAGCTAGCCAGAGGGATTTTGAATGAGTGAAAACATAATACCCTTACCAGAGATTAGGCAGAGTTAAGTGTTCAATCAATCGTCATTGAATGTGGGTAGTTGAAGACAACCATCGATGGAGGACCACAGTCGAGGAAAGGAGGATATCTGTCCAGCATACAGAGGGAATCCCGAAGACTGATCCTGCAAAGCCCAGCAGGACAGCTTATGTCATATACATAATAGGACTGCATAAGATTTGAAAACAAAAACTAACCCTCATACTATGAGTTTAGGATTACATTAATGTATACAAATATCGTATTAATGTACTACAGTGTATTATATAAATGCATACCCTATGTAATATTCTGAAGTGTGTGCATTTCAATTATGTTTGAATATTAATTTTCAATTTTTTTTTTTTTTTTTTAATGCATATTAGAGAGATGTGACATGTTCTAATGTAAATTAAAAAATAAATGTAACACACACATATCTTCTTGGGAGAAGATCTAATAATCTAGTCAAAAATTTTCTTTGTAGCATTTGGTATATATTGCGAATTTTTACGAGGAAAAAAATATGTTATTTTTAAATGATGTATTTGAAATTGTAAAATTATATTATATATTTTTGGAAAAAAATTAGTAATATTATTTTTCATAGAAAAAATTGCATTGTTTCTCATTCTTTACATATTACTTCATAATAAGTCGATCATCAATTGAGCTACACCCTATGGGGAAAAACCCTACATTGTTATATGTTCTAATATATTTAAAAAATAAATGTAACTTGTTTGAATACACACACACGCACACATATCTTTTTTCTTGGGAGAGGATCTAATAATCTAGTCAAAAAATTTCTTTCTATGCCTTGGTATATACATGGAACTTTTATGAGGCAAAATATCTCCAACTTCTAGGTGACTCACAACTAGTCGTGGATTGGATAAATAGAAGGTTTGGAATTTTCACTCCATACTTGACACATATCTTGTTCAAGACTGAAAGGGAAATTGGGAGACTCAAATGGATCGACTGTAATCACATATATAGATATTTAAACACGGTATTTGATCACTTATGCAAAGATGCCATTCATGGTTGTTAGGGAGCTTTTGAAATCCATGATTACTTTGAGGGACAGGCCTTGGAGGTCTTGGTCATAAAAATATAATGATATTCAGAGTTAAGATTATGATGGAGAATATAGGAGATTTTTGTTTTGTGTAGTCTGATATTTCTTGATCTTTGAAGATTTCTGCAGATGTACTAAGATCTTGACGGTTTGCATGATGTATATTTTGATACGAAATATAAAGGATTTGTGTCTAGTGAAAAAGAAATGTGTGTATATGTCATTTTTTTTATTTAAGAGGATAAACTACATTTCTTTTTCCAAAAGTAGGATTTGAAAAATGTTTATTATCACAAAAGTATGAGATATAAATAACAAATTGTTGGTCAACATTGTAAATATTAGAGTCAAAATTTTGTCTACTATAAATAGTTAATAAAGAAAATGTCATTTGATAGAGTTGAAAACGCATAGGGACTTTCATGGATCTCTCATTGCCTAGACACTAGTTATGAGGCACCTCCTCTCTATATACAACATTCACATCTTTCCCAATGGGCCTTGAAGAGAGATAAACATAGTACTAGAGACTCTCTCCTTATATGGAAAAGATATGGGTATGTTCATAAACAACCTCAAATCTACAATACCCTACCATAATTTTGAAGATGAAGAGATCTCTCATGTAACCCAGATCATCCTTTTTGAATCTAAGCCTCTGGAAGAAGGCCTGAAGTAATTGAGGTTTCAAATTAAAGCAAATTTTTACAACATGGAGGATTGTTGTTGGCTCATTGTCAAAGTGGAAAAACATTTGAAAAATTGGTGTGTAAGATGGCTTTCTAGGGGTAGTCATCTAGTCTTGATCAAATTTATATTAGAATCCATCCCATTTTAGTTGACATCTCTTGTGTGGATTCCCAAAAGCATCTTGGAAAAAATAATAAGAATCTTCTAAAATTTTCTCTAGGCTAGGTAGCAGGAACCAAGGGATAAAGTTAGGTCTAATGGGATAAAATTACTATACCAAAAAACTTGGGAGGTTAGGGCTTGAAGAATATCTTCTTATTTTCAAAAGTGTTGTCCTCCAAATGTTAATGGAGGGTGATCTTCAACAAAGTTTATGGAGATTTATAGTCATCCGAATATACACATCCCCAAGCTCATTGGAATATTGGATAAGAAGGGTGGATAAGCCAACGGCCAATATCTTATTTTTCTAGAGATTTTTCCTCAATTATTTGTATATCATCGACAAAGGGTTGGCAGAGGTGGTAGAGTGATACTTGGCCTTGATCCATGACCTGACAGTACTAAAATTCACATGTTACCCATACCTATAACAAAAATTATGAGAGACAGAGGATAGTCAAAACTTGTTCACATTGTCAGTCCTGAAAATTCATCGATATGAAGACAAGGATGCCTATGCTCTAATGATCTGGGATTAGAGGAGGAGTACAAAGATGTCTGGAAAGGATACCTACAAGCATTGTCAATCAATCTTATAAGACTAACACGTATAGAGGATGAACTAATTTTGAGCATCTCCCCTTGATCCAAACGTATTCATGAATGCAATAGAATATAGATACAAACATAAACACCAAGATGTAGTAGGAATAAAGTTTTGTTTCATGAACATCAATGACATGGAATATGCTTACATACAAAATGGAAATAAAATAGCTCTAGAATTGGTAGCTTATCTCTGAGAAGAGATGTGATGGTTACATGCATCTGAACTGTGTTACAATGAGGCTCAATGGCCTTTCTATCATTTAGAAGCAATGATAAACCCTAAACATCCAAAAACATAACCCTAAGAGATGAAGCTCCAAAAGCTTGTGGGCCCCATTCGAGTAAGTTGGAACAACAACTTCTTAGGGTCATAAATTTGGCATATGATCTCTGTATGGCTATCATAATACCCCATTTCAAATATCTCAAAGACGAGGCTAAAAATAGACAAATAATTTTGAATGACACTTTTCTAGTGTCTCTATTTCCCTAAAAACGTCTTTTAGTCCCTCAAAATGGCGTTGAAAGTTTAGGACTAGAAAAAATACCGAAAATAGTAAGTTGTGCTACAATTAGGAAACTGAAAATAAACAACGTTGGGGGTCCAAGTGTATTCGGCTGGTGGCCACCAAATATTCATCCTGGAGTGCAGCCGCCGCCCCACCCCCCCCCTATTGCCAAGGAATAAATGGTCCCCATTGTGTTGAGTGCCTGCATGAGATAGGGAATCATCTATTGAACCTAGTCCTTGGTGAGCCACTTGCCTTGGTGTGGGTGTTAGATATCTTTGACAACTTGATACAATTGGATCTTTTGCTAGCGAGTGTTATTGATATGTGTGTCCATAATCTGATCAGTTGTGGCTTGTTCCATGCAGTCTTGGTTTGGTTTTGTTCGTGTGAGTTGTTCTACAATGTCTCATGTGTCCAATAATGGTGGAAAGTATGGCTGAAGGTGGTCCACATTGAACACTGTGTGTAGGCCAAGGAATTAGGGAATGTTGAGCTCAAAATCATTGTCTCCAACATAATTAGTGATGTTGTAAGGCCCATGTTGAAGTGGGTGAAGCTTGTAGTGGGCCCCAGCAAGATGCTACTTATGCAAATGTAACCAAACTTTTTAACCCACCAAGAACCTATGTGGCACCCGATGTTGATCACAACATTTCTTGTACTTAGCATTCGTTCTATCCAATATGACATTGACCTGCTAGAAGATGTGTTGAATGCACTCAATGAAGTTTTTATCCCTGTCATCATCATCTTGGATATGAAACGAATCTAACCGAGTAGTTGCAAATGGTATGGCCACATC
>APFE030460562.1:0-10619 GCA_000404065.3 Pinus taeda
CCTCCTCTTACACCACATGTGCCACCCCAACTACCTGTGCAACCTAACCCTAACCCGAACAATAAAGCATCTGAGGGCATAGAGGCTCTGACTACCTTCCATACCTACCTTATTACCCCCATGGGGCTTAATGAAATTCATTTGCGGTAAGGTAATTAAACCAAATCACTCCCCTATCACTACTAAGGAGGAATGTGAACCTTTCAAAGGAGATACCATAGGTCTTGAGGTGACAGTTTCACCTATAACAGCCAATACAAAGAAAATTGTTATGTCTGTAGCAACCAACCCGCAAAGGACTGTTACTCTTGTAATAGCCAGCTCGAGAAAGGCTGATACATCAGTAACAACTGATTCAACTGCTATAACTCAGAATCCTCCATATCCTTAGAGATTGACTGAGCCTGGAAAGGCCTCATAACCTAAATTTGATTTTCCTAGGGAGTTGAAAACTTTTCATGTATGAATTCCTCTACTGCAAACTCTTAAAGAAGTACCTATTTATGCTAAAATAGTATGAGACTTGTGCATGAATAAACCTGGGAGGAAGCCTAAAGACCCTGTTACCATAGATGTGACGGGGAAATTATCTGAATTAATGTCTGCTCAGCCTCTTCTAACTAAGTATAATGATCCAAGAAACCCTACGGTTACTATCTACATTAATAACCAGCCCATAACTAACACATTGATTGATCTTGGGGCTACCATTAATGTGATGAAAAAGGACCTCTTTACCACCCTGGGGCTACATGGGCTTAGACATACTCCTATTGTACCTGAATTAGCAGACGGATCCCGTGTTAAACCCGAGGGAGTGTTAGAGGACATAGTAATTACAATAGCCTCTTGGAGGTATCCGGCTGACTTTCTTATCTTATAGCCAAAATCCAACTTGGGGGGACATCCTTTGATCTTATGGAGACCTTGGCTAGCCACTGTAGATGAATTTATAGGATGCAGGTATGGATCTATGGTGATCTCGGATGGCCAGGCTACAGAGAATCTTAATATTTACCCCCAAAACCAAATTTGGATTTATACAACCCTTGGTGGGATGAATTTGAGCCCGAATCGAATCTTTCCCTACCTCTCCTCTCTCTGGGAAAATCCCATTACTTCAAGGATGAGACAGAATATGACATCATTAATGGTTTGATTAGTAACTCACTTTCTATTTCCTCCATTGAAAATTCAAAGGAGGAAGAGGAGGTAGAAGATATAGATTTTGAACAAATGAGAACCACCCTAAATGCTAACAGCAATCCAATTGAAATAGAACCAGGAAATTTTTTGAACATTAACCCCAACCTGACTGTTGAACAAAACCAATTGTCGTTACAACTGTTACAAAAATACAAAAAGGCATTTGCATGGGACTATATGGATATGAAAGGGGTCCACCCTAACTTGTGCACTCACCATATTTATTTTAAGGATGGCTACAAACCAATCAGACAACGCAGCGCCACATGAACCTTGCACTGAGGGAGGTACTGAAGGAAGAATTACAAAAACAACTGAGTGCTAACTTTGTTTATCCAATATCTGACAGTTAGTGGGTGTCTCCTCTTTTCATCATTCCTAAGAAGAATGGAAAGTGGAGAATCTGTTTGGATTATAGAGAACTCAATAAGGCCACTCAAAAATACCATTTTCCTTTACCATTTATATATCAGGTCTTTAACATCCTTTCTGGAAAAGATATCTTTTCATTTCTAGACGGGTTTAGTGGCTACAGTGAGATACATATTTCCCTAGAGGATCAAGACAAAATGACCTTTACATGCCCTTGGCGAACTTTCACATACATAGTACTCCCTTTTGGAGTCTGCAATGCACCTACAACCTTTCAGTGGGAAATACTGGGAATTGTTTCTGACTTTTTGAATGACTGGCTCAAAATCTTCATGGACAATTTTACACGTTATGGAGATGCTTTTGAAACAGCATTAGCTAATCTAGAAAAAGTGTTGGAACATTATGTATAGACTAATGTTTCTTTGAGCACTAAAAAATGTCACATGACGATGACTAAAGGGATTGTGCTAGGACACTACATTTCTACTGACGAATCAAGGTAGACCCTGCTAAAATAGAGGTAATTCTAAAAATTACAACTCCCAAGACACAAAAAGAGGTATGTAGTGTTGGCATTATGGCACAGGTTTGGCGCTATGTCACAAGTGTTGTCCTTGATGGCAACTCACTCTGGTGACATATCTCAGTTCAGGCACTCAGGAAGAAGAAAAAGATATATACGCAGGTTCACCTTGACGAAGCCACGTATACACGCGGGTTAGATGCTCGAAAGTCGCGTATGCGTATGCACGCACTTTCACGCAAGCAAAAGCGCGTACATGTGGGAGAAATTATGTTTGGTCTGTGGTATTTAGTCCTTGGTATTTGAACCTATGGTTTTGGACCATGGTATCTTGTCCGAAGTGTTGATATCAAGTATTGGGTCCATGTTATTGATTTGTTATGGTTTTGGACCGTGGTATTGTGAAAGGCCTAAGACTATAAAAGAGGAAGGAGATCATTAGGCAAGGTCATGATCTGAATTATTGAATATCTAATAAAGTGCTAGATCTGGAATACTGGTGATTGTGTTATGGTGTAGATCTGGATCTCAATGAAGGAGGAACCTGAGCGCAAAGAGAAGGATAATGCTTGAATGATAGTATCTCGGTTTGATTTTGATCTTTTTCATATGGTGAACGCTTGATCTATAAATCTGATAATCTGGGTTAACTAATGTCTGAATGTTTGAAAGATTAAATTATCCTTTATAGATCTGTACACAGGTTAAGTGAAGATAAGGTGTGTATACACGTTGTTTCTGTAAGTCAAAGAAGCGTATACGCAGGTTGGTCTTGACACAGAAGTGTATGCACGCAAGTTTCTGGTTATTGAAGTAGCGTACATGTCTTGAATTATGTTCTAGCTGCTTCTGTTTATTGTTGGAGTATTTTGGGTTCAGAATTGGTGTGTGGTTACTGCTACTGTGTTCTGGGTACAGCTGTCAGAAAAGTGTTTATTTGATTCATTTTTATTGGTGAAAAGGAGATTGTTTGATGCAGAAATTCTTGATGTGTGATTGATGTTATTCATGGATCCAGTCTAAAAATTTATGAAACGTGGTCCCTGGAAGCAAAGAGAAGGTTGTAGCCTTCTGCAGGTAGTAGCATGCGTACTAGTATCCCAGCTAGTACAAGAGCAAAGGGGGTTGTAGCTCCCTTCCAGGAAAAGCTAGAGAACGAGAGAGGCTTGTAGCTCTCTGCAAGTAGCAGCCTGCGTATTGGTAAAGGACTGCACCAGTAAAGAAACATTGTAAAAAGAAGTTTCTCAATAAAGTAAGATAGAGACGAATTGCAGCAGGTGGTTTTCACCCACATTGGGTTTCCACCTTATATCTTGTGTCCTTGTGTGGGATTGTCTTCTGCTCTATTTGACGGTTTCTGGTTACTGTTTATTTGATTCTGATACATAGATTAATGATCAACATCTGTAAGATAAATTAAATTATAAGTATGCATGGTATACACGGGTTTCCTTATCTATAGTTGCGTATATACGCGACTTTCACTAACTGAAGTAGCGTATATGATCTCGGTTTGAAAAAGAAAATAATTGACTTGATAATACTGATTCACCCCCCCTCTCAGTATTATTTCCAACACGTAGTTTCTTGGGGCATGTAGAGTATTACAGGAGATTTATAGAAAAAATTAAAAAAATTCATCGCCATTATTTTCTTTGCTCATGAAAGATGTTGACTTTTTGTGGACAGGAAGGTGTGAGCAGGCATTTTTGAAGATGAAATGTTGTGTATCAGTAGCTTTGGTTTTACGAGGACCTAATTGGGACTTGCCATTTCACATAGCTACACATGCATCTAATATTGTTGTAGGTGTTGTTTTGGGCCAACTAGAGGACAAGAAACCTTATGCTATTAACTACATAAGCAAAAATTTAACTCCAACTGAGCTCAATTACATAGTGACCGAGAAGGAATTATTAGCATTTCTGCACGCCATCAATAAATTCCGACATTATATTACTGGGTATCAAGTACTTGTACACACTGACCACTCTCCAATTCATTTCTTAATGAATAATCCAATTACCAATGGTATAATTACATGTTGGTTATTGTCGTTACAGGAATTTTATATCACAATTGTTGATAAACCTGGAAAAGATAATGTAGTAGCTGATTTCCTTTCTAGGTTAACTATTGATGAAAATTTCATTCCTACTAAGGATTCTTTCCCTGATGAATATATCTTTGCTATTTCTAATTACTCACCTTGGTATGCAGATATAGCTCCTCCAAGGGGAAGAGAAAGATCATATAGAAAAGTGCTAACTATACCTGGATAGATGGGAATCTCTATCACACTGGGCCAGATTTCTAGATCAAACATTGTGTTAGAGAAGACGAGATCTTAGACATCCTTAAGGATTGTCACGAGGAACTTTGTGAAGGGCACTTCAAGGATAGGCGAATAGGGTACAAATTCCTTTCGATAGGGTATTATTGGCCAAAATTATTTCAGGATGCCAAGAAATTTATGAAAGGATGTGATAGTTTCCAAAGAATGGGCCAACCACTGTAATCAGATGAGATGTCGTTACAACCCCAAATCGTCTTAGAACCTTTTGAGAAATGGGAACTAGATTTTGTGGGACCAATTAATCCTTCATCAAGATAGAAATCTTACATCTTGGTCTGCACTAACTATGTCACAAAATGGGTTGAGGCAAAGGCACTAACTAAAGCCACGGAGCAGGCTGTTTCAGACTTTCTATTTGAAGACATCTTTATCCGTTTTGGTATACCCAGGGATATAGTCAGAGATGAAGGGCCCCATTTTACATCCCATATGATCCAGAACTTGGTTGAAAATATAGAATCCATCATAGAATCACAACACCTTATCATCCACAAGCAAATGTCCAAGTGGAAATCACTAACAAATTCATTGAGGGGATTCTTACTAAGATCATGGCCAGTCACTGAAGGAATTGGGCCAACAAATTTCCGGAAGTGCTATGGGAATACATGATTACATGGAGGAATACGATGGGATTCCCACCATATGAAGTTGTGTATGGTAAAAATCCTTTATTCCCTATTGAGTTCGAAATCAAGACATTGAGAACAACATTGCATGTAAATTTTTATCTGGTTACAACACAAAAGAAAAGACTGAACTAGCTCAATGAATTGGAGGAGAAATGACTAGCTGATATCCAGCAAAAAAAGATTATCCAATAGCAGAGAGCTAAGTGGCATGAAAGATTCATCAAGAAGAAGAAGTTCCTGAAAGGAGATTGGCCTTTCATATACGACTCAAGCTTCAAAGACTTCAAGGGTAAGCTCTACATCATATGGCTAGGTCCCTATGAGGTAGATGTCATTTTTGACAATGGGACTATAAATTTGGTTACCATTAATAGTGCGATGACACCATTTCTTGTAAATGGGTACCATCTTTGGTTATATCACAAACTTGCTTCAAGGGATTGATTTTTCAACATTGTCACAAATTCAGATCTTCAGATTACAGGAATAGGGGAAAGCCCCCCTGTGCTTCCAAAATTCTAATTTTTCAATAAGTGTAACAGTTGAAAACCAACAATTGTGGCAGCTGTTACACCATCAAACTCTTAAAAAAAAAAAAAACATAATAAAACAATTTGGTTGTGAAACCTTTTTTCGGCGCAAACAAACAATTTTGGTAGCAGTTGAAAACCACTTTGTGGCGGCTGTTACACACTCTGTAAAAAAAATTGTTATTTCAAGCATACTCTACAATAATGCTATTAGGTGACCTTTTTCTTTGTTTTTATTTTTTGTGAAAATTAATAATACATAACACTCTTCTTCGTTGTTACATCTGTAACTGTTGACGACTTCTAGATATAATCTGAGTAAATTAATTATCGTAACATACAACATGCATCATCTGGTTCAGAAGGTAGTTGCCTTGACCGCTGAAGTTAAGTTTGCATGCCTTACCACCAACGTCTTCACTCCATGTCACCTAGGTATGTCATACAAAGTTAATATTGTTATCTACTTTTATTCAGTAATTATGGAAATTTAACACGATATCCCTTTTGAAAGCCGAGTTCGGCTATCACATTTAAGCCAAGGGGGTGAATTATATCATGACATGACATTTGCATGACCTTTGAATATTTAAAAACTGTAATTAAAGCATGGTGATCTGGTAATCATTGTCACTTAATGATCAATCATACCAAAAAAGGGAATTGTAACTCCGACTAGACCTCACATAACCTAGCATTAATAAAGTAACATTGATGCATAGTACAAACCATGATTGCAAATATTAATTTGAAATTCCACCTATGCCACCCTACCATTTACCCTTGCTGGAGCATTGCATCCCCATTCAGAGTGCTCAGAGAAGTGGAAAAGCATAGTTGCAGGCTGAAATAGCTGAGTAGGGTGTCGAATACTCTGGAACTTCTAAACGAGGGAAAAAGGAAGGAGAACACCATTGAATTTTTGTACCGATGGGTGGAGCAGTAATTTGGCATGAACTAGGGTCAACAGAGGCTTTGGAGAATTTCCCCAAACCATGTCGTATTTTTAAGTACATGGGCTGGTTTGAGTTCTTCTAGAGGCTGGAAAGATCAGATGTGGGAGTTGACATGGAGTTCACGAAGAATTTAGAGAGAAATTAGATGAAGGTTAGGGGATTAAAGCTGGAGGTTACAGAAGAGGTGATTGCCCGAGTGACAACATTACCAGTGGAAGGAAAATGGTGGATTAACAAGAAAGTTAATGATCCCTCCTTGAAGGAGGATTTCCTCCAAGAGGAGGAACAACTCGTTTAGAAAGGGAGGGGGATTGATAGGTTGTCACTTCCCCAGTCATGGTATGATGTTTTCCTTTACCTCATCAAGTACATCACCTATGAGGGAAGGGAAACAATCGTGTTCAATTACCACTTTTCGTTGCTAAACCATCTTCGGCATCGACAACTAATAAATCTTCCCTAATTATTGCTGGGAAACATCAAGCATATGGTTGCGGCCATAAAAACGGTTGTGCATCTAGAAACCTGTGTCACCAACCATGGACTCATTAAGCTTATTGTGTTGGATTCCCTAACTTTCCAGGGTAGGATTTGGGAGGAATTCATGAGAAAGAAGGCCAGAACTATCCGCAGGAAAAAACCTGGGACGTCTGAGGAAGCTCCAGCGACAACTAAGGAGCGGCCCCATCCTTCGAAAGTAAGGGTTTGCAAGAGGCGATTTGACAAGCCAATTGGTGATAGGTGGCCAAAGTAGAGAATAAGGGTTAGTGAGCACCCATATTACCCATTTATGTCTAAGAAGAATGAAGAGGTAGTAGAGAAAAAGGATGAGGAGCAGGCTAAGCCGGGGAACCTTCTTCACCTGGTAAGATCGAAACTCAATCCTTGCTGTTAAAAATTTAATAGAAAAAGAGAATAGAGAGCTAAGAAAACAACTATCAAAAGAGAAGGTAGAGGCAACAGCTCCGAGGTTAGACAATTTGGCCTAGGTCGTAGATAGGGCCAGGAAGGGAGATGTATTGGGTGTTATGTGCACGACGTCTGCTAACAAGCTAGTGGCAGCGAGGTATAGAGTCTGTGCAGCAGACAACATATCGAGGGAAACACAAACAAAATATTGGGAAGCTCACACACAAAAACCCGTTTAAGACATTTTTGTTACACAAGAACCAACAATTGAGATGGCACAGTCCACAAAAAGTAATTTGGTAGTGGATACAAAGGAGCCCTTGGTTCACGCAGTTGTTACACAAGAACTAGCAGCGGAGACAAAATTCAGCCAAGGAAAGGAAGAAGAAGCTGATATCCATGAACTTGTGACTGACACTGTTGTTACACAAGAACCAGCAGTGGATATAGAAGCCTACCAAAGGAAAAGTGATAAACAAAATCTTGTGGATGAAACTGTTGCTACACAAGAACTAGTTGTGGAAATGAAAGCTGACCAGGAAGAGAAAGAAGTTGCTACACAAAAATACATTGATGGTGCTACTGTTACACAAGAAACAACTGCCTAAATGGAGTAGATTCACCCTCAGGGGTTGTTACACCCTCGATTGCTACTGCGTGTGGGAGAAAACCAGGTCTTGATGAAGGATCGTGTTCTAAAAAGATGTTGTTGTTATCACAGCTACAGAAATGGAAGCGGCAGGCACTCTCTCTACAAGAGGGGGTGATCTCACTCAATGCACACAAAAGGATGATGGATTCCCTCAGGGAAAAATGGTTAAAGGAAGAATGAGAGAGAGAGTGGGAAACACAGAGACATAAGCAAGCCACGAATAAAAAGGATGAATAGTTGCAGTTGTTACAGCGGTAGGTCCTGGATCTGACAAATGACAAGACAAATCTTCGTGATCTTTCCTTGAAAATGCTAGCATGCAGGTAGCCATCCCCATCATATCCAGTGTTCCTCTAGGAACAATATTATTTATTTCAGTTAAAAGCAGTTTTTGAGAATAGTTCTTATTTGGGTTCCTCTACCCGAATCTTTCGTGATATTTTTCGCACTTGCGATTTTGATGACAAGAGCTTGCTTTGCGAGCTATTTTTTCATAACATCATGTGTGAGTATGTCAGCACAAAAATGGTAGAAAGTGTCTTCTCCTATATGGAAGATTTGCAGTTGCAGGCTTTTTTTCATTTATGAAAAAAAAATTGAATGGCATCTGGCTATGAAATCAACCGAAAATAATGAAGAAAGGAAAATGTTATGGGTTAGAGTAGAACCAGGGAGGGTTTATGAACTCATGCATTAGTTTAAGCTATTCCTAAGCACCCCATAAATCAGGGAACAGTCAGCCATCTATAGGAAGAGGATTGTGAGGATTTGCCTCAATTTGCATGCACAGATGAAAAGTCGAGCGCTAGAAAGATGCCTTAAATGCACCGAGGCCTGTATCGCTGAGTTGCAAGAAGGGGATCCTTTCAAATATATAAATTTCAAAGTTGTTGCACTAGAAGAAAATGATGAAATTAATGACTAGGTGACTAAAAAAGTTAGTCACCACAATTATTTCAAGTGAATTACTACTAAATTTGAGCAATTTTAAGTGACCGAACTAAAATGACTAAATTAAATGACTAATTTAGTCTAGGGATAAAATATATGACTAGATAATAAGTGACTAAACTAAAAGCAACTAACTTAAATGACTAATTATTTTAGGATTAAAATATATGACTAGGTAATAAGTGACAAAATTAATAATGCTTAACATTAATGACTATTATAGTCCAAGAATAAAAATATGACCAACTCATAAGTACAACAAGTATATGAATTACTCATTTATGATAGTAATTTTTAATTGTGTACCACTCCAGAAATGGAAAATTGTAATTTTGTTACCGAAGTGTTACATTTCACTATAGGGGTCTATGAATCCCTCTACAGTGTTAAAATTTAGAGACAAAGGGGTGTTTGAATCCATTTACAGTGTTAAAATTCCAAATACCCTGTTGTCTCTAAAGTTTAACACTACAAATGGATTCATCTACAATTAACATAATTGCATGTATCATCTATCTACTTTACACTAATTTTACTTTTTGAGGTGGGGATATAGGAATTGTGCTAATCATTATTTTGCATTCTTCATGTAATAGTTTTGGGTGCATTAATGTTTCTGCAATAGTTCAATACATCCCATGGGATTCCATTGTTGTTCTAGAATGGTGCATTAATGGAGGGAGAAAACACAATATCCATGTTGGAAGAGTGCAAAGCCTTGATTTAGTTAGTGAAGTTGACACCATAATAGCCTTATGAGGAGAGTGTTGGACCAATTCACATGATATCCCCTTGGGGTGAGTGTTGATACAATGACCAAGATCCTTTATCTACCCACTAGTTAGTGAAGATGATTACCAATATAAACCAAGACAAGTTGATTTGAGCATGTACTCATGTTCTGCACAAGCATTGTGGATGACACTGGTTTACGTGAAAGCAAGATCATTCATTAATTTCATTGAAGAAATGCTATTGCCAAGTCAAAAAAAAGGTACAGTACAAGTTTCAATGTTGAAAATGCTAACCAATAATATGTCGGATGTTGCCTTTGTAAAAATTAAACATTGATTGAAGTTCAAGGTGATTCTGTTCCAGCCACTTATAGATCTCAATCAAGTATTGTCTTTTGATTTCATTCTTTAGTCCCTTAGGTCCACCTTATTTAGTATCATTTCAAACATTTAACAATGTAAACTTTGAAATGAGAATTGATACTATTACCCTTTTCGTAGAGATAGCAAAAAGGTGACTCGATTTTGAAAAGGGGTGATGCAGAACACACGTTTTTTTTTAGAGCATAGTTTTTGGCACTTTAATTTTTTTTATGTACATTGTGTTTTAGAATGGTAGTGATTTTCATGCTGATTTTAAAAAATGGTAATTCTGCATTAGGCCCTTTTTTTAAAACACCTCTTTTTTGACTTTAAATTTTCTAATGTATGAAATGTAAATAATTATTTTCTAAATTTAATAATTTTTGAAGTGGTCTTCTTCTTCATTTTTTTTTTTTTTTTTTTTTTTTTTTT